>CAEGAE010031497.1:0-21038 GCA_903067095.1 Girardinus metallicus | reverse complement strand
ACTCTTTGGTCTTCACCATAGTGGAACTTGGAGTGTGACTGTTTGAGGTTGTGGGCAGGTGTCTTTTATACTGTTAATGAGTTCAAACAGGTGCCATTGATACAGGTAATGAGTGGAGGACAGAAGAGTCTCTTAAGGAAGAAGGTACAGGTCTGTGACAGCCAGAAATCTTTTTTGTTTGTCGGTGACCAAATACTTATTTTCCAACCGTATTTTCAAATAAATTCTTTAAAAATCAGACAATGTGATTTTTTGAATTTTTCTTTCTCATTTTGTCTCTCATAGTTGATGTCTACCTATGATGTCAATTACATGCCTCTCTCATCTTTTTAAGTGGGAGAACTTGCACAATCGGTGGCTGACTAAATACTTTTTTTCCCCACTGTACATTTAATTTGAAGATATTGTTTGGGGTTTGCACCAGTGACTGTGTTAAAAAAATAACATTTTTTAACGTGGGACTTTTTCCCGTTCGCTGGATGAATATATTCAAATTAAAGTTTAGATTTTCATTAATGTTTCAGTGTTTAATTTGGATTTGTTAACAAAAGATTAATTTTTTGTGCTAGAGTCACAAAAAGTGATGCTAGTATCAAGTGGTGGTGACACTAGCACTATCACTATGATAGTGTTAGTTAATTTGACCAGCATCCTCTATCTTTTCCTTTCGTTGTTTTTTTTTTTTGTGTTTTTTTTTTAAAAGCAAAGTCCCTCAGAAAAAAAAAAATATGGAACAGCAGTAAGATGAAAATATAATGATATATTTTCCACCTTTAAGAGCACACTACATTAATGTGCAGAGCACGCCTGGATTGACGTCACTGATGGAAGTACTGTGTAGGTGATATAGTCTTTTAGCACATCTTATGACAGTAAGTACACATTTGGCTACTTCATGCATCTTGGGCAGCTGGGAGTGTGTTTAGTGTTACTGTAACTCAAACACAGAAGAGTCTCTCATTATGCTCTGAGCTGATTAAATGTTGAGAGCTACTCTTTACACTGAGGTGTAGATCTGGTAAGGCATACATGGATATTGTTTTGTTATAGCACCATATGTCTAACTTATCTTATATAGATATAGATATAAGTCCACAAGGTAAATGCAGGCGATACAAAAAGATTCTTTGAGTTCACCCAGTCAAACAAAATATTTCAAGGTCATGTCATTGGTCAGCTGGTTATCGATCACCAATCTTTAGCACGCATTTAAACCAAATAAAGCTTTTCTGGGCAACATCAATAACCTTGACTGCAGGAGTCTTTCATCAGATATCAAACTGACTGAGCTGCATTCATATTTTTTAAGAAAACAGAAAGGAAGGTTCAGGTGGCTGCACTGAAAGCATGAAGAGTATCCTTGTGGAAAATGCGCATGGTGATGTGTCTGCGTCTGGGTCTTCAGATAATCACAAAAAACTCAACAAAACATTTTTTTTCCCAATATTAACACTAAATTACAGGTGTAGCCAGGTCTTGGCATTTTAATGTCACATTAAAATATCAAAAAGATAAAAAGAAAGGTCCAACTATCCAAGCACATGACAGCCAAGAACATTTTTTTTTTTGTTGTTTTGCAAAAAAGACCACAGTGACAGGGATTGATTACTGCTGTGCTGATTCTAGTGTACCTGCTGGGCTGTGCAAATGCCTTCTGATGTGAGGTGCATTTTTAATGTGTCAGTTGAGACCTTCCAGGGTTACCGTACACTCAGAGAAATAAGTGTTTCTTTCCAGTAAACAAATGTAGAATGCTAAGAAAACGTTTCTCAAACAGATACGACTTTTTATGCAATTAGTGTGTTTAAATTACTACAGACAATTAAGAATTCGGTATCATACTCTCATTAAGCTTAAAATGATGATGATGATGATGATGATGATGTGCATCCGGTTTGTGCATTGCATTTGTATTGTGGAGGGAGTAAAAATCCCAATGTTCTACTGCATTGGGTTAAAATCATTATATTTTGCTGTGTCATCTTGTTTTCCACACCTAATCATTGCCTTACAATATTTGATTCACAATTTAATATTCTATACAAAGTCTATGTGCAGGCACTGGTGGTCAATTACATATTACATACTAGAAAATATGGCCAAGTCCAATGTGGCCAGTCCAAGCATTCTGCTTTCTGAGTTCTTCATCAGTGCAGAGAGAACACATGCATATCTTATTGTGACATTAAGCGATGATATCGTCAGTCATTACTGTGACATTTAGGTAGTATTTAATTTATGTACGTTTTGTAGTAGTGGATCCTACAGGTGGCTTGCAATATGTGGCATTTTGATACCTACAAAAACTTTTGCTTCAGCCTGGATTAGCTCAAATTATGTATGTTACAAAACTGTTAGGCACTCAAAGGTACCTATGCGCATATTAGGCATAGGCAACAGTCTGAAGTTACACTAAGGTTTTAAAAATTCACTGTTTCAACATTACAAAATTGTACATCGCAGTGCTACTCTTCTTAAGAACAGTTGGTCTTTTTTAATGAGATGCCACAGAAAAGGCTGGAGCAATCAGAGTTCAGCTCTATGAAGTATCCTTTAATGCATTACCCCTCCTGTTAATGCACACTGCTGAGCAACTGGGTAAAATAAGGGAAGAACATTCTTTTTATGCTGACCAGCTTTTAGCTGTTTGAAAATATCTCTTTTAGCAAAAATAAGATAGTTGTGGATTAGAAACTAAATCGCTCTTATTAACTTTACACTGTTTCAGAACTACAGATTGCAAGCTACAAGCCGACTGGAAAGCTCTTTTGGATGAAAACAATCAGGTCTTACATTTTTATTTAAAGTTTTTAATAGACTGAAAATCTTATAATGGTCCATGTCTACTTTTTATAGGCTTGAAGCACAAAACAAATGTGCAGTAGTATGGAAGGGATAATAAGTGTAACATGATCAGTTTCCAATAACTATATCGTTGTGTATTATAGGGAAATTGTTGTCTTAACATAAAAATAAATATAATTTAAATAAGTTATTCAATTAACTGCATGTACTTGTAGTTTGGATCTTTTTTATGGAGAAAGCAATACTTCTTTAGCTCTCTGGAACCTGGGGCATAAAGTTTTAAAGAACCACTGTTTGACCTAACATAAAACTGGTGCCTGACCTGCATGCTTTCCAAAAATAATAGGTTTCTCTTCGAAATGTGCTGTGCTTGCTGCAGAACTGAATGTTCCACTGGTAAATTGCTTGACACATTGGTGAGCTGATTTGTAGTCATGTACCAAAGTTGTTTTTGTGAAGCTGAATCTTCTGAGTATCTGGCCATCCATTCTTTGTCTATAGTTGCTTGTTAGTACTCAGGGTCACTGGAGGCTGTTGGCTCTCTCCAGTGGTTATTAAGCAATATACTGGTTACCCCCTGGACAGGTCAACAGGCTACTGCTATGACAAAACAGCCACACAAAAACCTTGGCGGAATTTAGATTCCCCAATTAACTAAAGAGCATGTTTTTGAGCTTTGGAAGGAAGCCAGAGTACCCAGAATGAATCCTGCATGTGCAGGTACAACATGGAAACTCACACAGGGACTGCAGACCGGATTTGATCAGGAACATTTTGCTGCAGAACAGCAGTCTTAACAACTGTGCTGCAGACCACCCTTCTGCTCATTATCAATAATTATATTTTATACTGAAGTTCTTCATAAAGCTGTCCTTGCTTTCCTAAGGTACTCTACTTCTTTTTCAAACAGAACAAACCCTAATTTATGCCAAATTGAAGTTAAGAATAACAAATAGCAATAAGTACACTGAAGAAAAAAAGAACAGTGCGAATGTTATTTTCTTATTAAATCTCTGTTAACATTCTTCTCTATCCAGCTGACCTTCAGGTGGTACTAATCAGCTGTAGCTAATAACTGCTCTACCTGAGTAAACGATGTTTTTTTTTTCTCGACTGGAATCCAAACATTAATCATCATGTGCAAGTGAGGAGTTGTAATGAGTAAGATAACATTAATTAAAGTTTGAATATGGACTGTGGGCTGCAGTAGAAAGGACTTTCTTTGCATAGTTAATTATCTGTGATGTTTTTAAACAAAAAAAAAAAGTCAAGGATGTTTTGAGCTTTTAATTTGCCTCTGCTGTACAGTCTTCATAATGGAATAACTGTTATGATGAACCTTTCAGGTGAGACGTTATCTGTTCAGATAAATTTGGTAGTAATCCTCTGTAGCAAAATTACTATAACCAGCAAGAATTCTGGGCCTTATTACAGAAGAATTTGAACAAACGCCAAAGGACACCTGCTGCGTTATGGTTTACTACAAAGTAAAGATCTGTGATGAGCCAAAACCCTGCTGCATCTGACTGCTTGTTTTTAAAATGAAATGTGTCGCCACTTTGGTTGCGAGACATGACACTTTTTTGTCATGTATGTATAAGGATAAAAACATTGCTGCTACCTTGTATAATAAAATAAAAGCAAACTTTTTTAACCATGTGTTTACACCATATCAATACACAAAAGTTGCTTTTATAGAGGTGGTCAAAATTATTGACAAGCAACAAGAAGAAGTGCATTTGAATAGCCACAAATGTTTGCCTTTCCCCTTTTGAATCTTATGAGAGCAGGAAGGGTTTAATTATTTTAATCACAGTCACTTTGTAATTCTGTGTACATTTTTAGGTAATGTATGCAAAAATATGTGTTTAATAAAACATACAAGAACTCAGTGTTTAACTCTCTTATTCAGTGCTATGACAGTTTAGAATAAAACTCAACCATTAGATTTGGTTGCAGATCACAGCACAAGGCAAGACTGCAACTTTTGTTAAGCGGCCAAGCTGTCCAGATGGAAAGGCATTACCAGATGGCAGATGCCAAGGGAGAGAAATGAGAACGGTATGGATCACAAATGAGGAGACAAGCCTAGAGTAACAATACTTTTTTTCCCCTCTGCAGGGGTTGAATACAGCTGTATGGATTTCAATAGTTTTCTTTTGTTGCTAGAAACATGACTCTATTTAGAGTAAAATGTTATACATGGAGTTATAAAGTTTAAGGAATTGCAGGGAAAGGGGTACAGATTTTTCCAGATGTTGTTGCGTGACAGATGGGCTGGCGTGCTTCTCATGTGGGAGGTGATGTGGAATCTTGAAACATAAGAAGCACCTGACAGACATGGTAAGAAAAAAACAGAATCCACTCTGTGATATAGCTGCTCTCTGTTTCCTGTCCCCTTTGCAACAAAACGATTGATTTGGTGTGTAAAGGTACATCCATGTGGGTGTCTTAAACATCCATTGGCTGTCAACCTCAGGAGAGAAAGGGATCAGGGAGAGCTGGTGAGTGTATAAATAGTCCATGTAGAGATTTTCTTTTTGTCAGTGTGCTATTAGGTGAGCCCTCTGTGGGACAATTTCAGCAGGGGGTGGGGGTGGGGTGACACTTGATTAGAACCATTCATCAAGTCTGTGTGAAGTGGATGTACGTGATTACCAAACTGTGTTGTTTATTTTGTGGTAATACTTCACTTCATTTTATTCTACTCTTCCAACCCCATCACTCACATTGTGCGAAACTCTCCAAATGAATCATTTAGGTATAAATTTTAGTCCTTCCAGCCTGTAAAAGCACTCAGACTAATATCTTGTTAGGCGACAAAACAATTACTCTCATAAGGCTGCTGTACTCTTAGCTGTTTAAGCTAAACCACCACAGTCGGAGATTAACTAAAACATGCTGAATATATTAATGCTAGACCTCTATCATTCCGTTTCTATCCATCCCTCCGAGAATGCTCATAGCTAAATTGCCCTTGAAGTTAATTTTTTTCTTGTTAGGACTGGAGGGCTTTTCTTTCATCTCAGCCTTTCTGGTGCTACACTTTTGGAGATTGTTTGATGTATGTGTGGTGGGAGGCCAAATGGAAGTTTGTACAGGGGGGAAATGGGATACGCTGTCATGTTCTGATGCAGGAGAGCATTATTGTATGTCCTAAATATTAGCTGCTGTGTTTGCTTTAATGTTTGCCACCAGGTGAAGCCAAATCCAGAGTATTCTAATGTTGATTTGCAGTTGATGTTTGCACAAAGGTCACCCTTCAAAATGTGCTCTCAGAAATAGACAGGATTATAGTACAACTCACACCTTGCATATTTGGTGGGTTAAGCGGAGGTGAGTAATGCAGACAGAGTAAACACCTTAATGAAATCATAAATTGAGACATGGTGTCCAAAGGACATCCATCCTGTTGTAAGTCAGAGAACTTTGGGGCAAATCAATTTGAATCTAACTAGCTTTATGAATATGCCTTAGGCGGTTTAATGACAGCCAACCTTTTGCTAATTTGAAATTTTTTTGCACAAAAACATAAGATTTCATTGAGAAAACAGTATGAGCAGAAGAGCAGTTTCAACAGTGATTGTTTTTAATTGGTTTCAGTCTCGGTGGGTACATTAATATCTTACCACATTACTGCTCTCATTAAAGAAGCAAAATGGGCATTTTACATGTAAATGTACCTTTTGCTCTCTCTGGTGATTTCATTGGTAGAGGGACACAATTAATATGCTCTATAACCAATAAATGATGCTGAAGCTCCAACTACGGAGTTTTATTTGTGAATCCTGCATGATTGTGCTTTCCATAAAAATCATCACTCTGGAATTAATAAGAGCAACATTTAAATTGCAATGCATGTTCAACATGGCTCTACGGGTTGATGGTCCCTCTGTTTATTAGTTCCATTCTAGTAAACTCAATTCGCTGCTGCAATGGCTGAAGGAAAAAAAAAAAAAAAAACTCAAATGTAGGACTAGCAAAACAGAAGCAGGCAGGTAGTAAAAACCAAAAGACAATTCCATTACCAGAAACATGTAAAAAAGTGCTACATAGGAAGAATCCAAATGTGAAACAATGCCAGGAACGCAGAAATGGACACAAAAGAAACATAATTGTGACTATAAACAAATGGTTCAGTAGAGTATAAAATGAAAGAAGAAATTAAACCAGATTTGTGGAATAGTAGGGAGCAAGGCTAACTGAAAGAAACAAATGAACTGATGCTGTAAAACAGAAAGTAAAGCTTACCTAGCCATTGCATATGCAGTCAAACACTAATATTCTAATCACAGCATTGTGTATTGCATCATTGTGGCAGAGGAAAATTTGCATTTAATGTATAATGCTGCAGTGTTATTTTCATACACATCTGACAGTTTTTGTTGAAAACTAGTATTCTTTCTGATTAATTTTGCTAATAATTATTTCTCCACTTGGGACCCTTCATAGACTTTGTACCGTACACTTTTATTTCCACATTGTCGAGTAGTAAAAAAAATTGTCATCACCCCAAGCTAACATACTCTATCCAGAGACATTATTTTTAATTTTACACCCTTTATTCCAGTAAACACACACCATAGAATAAAAATAAAAGGTTAAAAAAGTTTTAGCATAGACAGTATGTGAGGACATTTTTGTTCCATTGAGAGTGAAGATTGGAAGGAGAGGATAGATCGACAAGCAAACTTCATCGATAAGACAGGATGTTTTACAAAATGTGCTTAATTCCTTCATGCAAGACACATTTTTAGATATGCTAACGTGGAAAGATAAGAAATGGTGTGACATATTCAGTAAAATTCACAGGACATGTCATTACCATAAACACTTGATTTTTTTCTTCTTGAGAATCTTCCCAGATATTTATTTAGCTGGAAGTGTGACAACCCAGTTTTGGTGATTTTAAGGCAAGCTCAAGTCCATTAACTTGTCAACCTGAAACACAGAGACAACTTATCATATGTGGCACACTTGAATTCAAATGATGTAAAAAATGTTAGATATCGTAATCCTGTCTAGGATGGATTCATAATGTACCTTCCAGTATTTTTTACTGTCCACAGATTCCATTTGAAGGAGTGGTGTTGTCTGCACGGCCTGGGAAAAGCTAACATTTAGTTCAATCACTAATGAAAAATATGTAATTTTGTTTTGCCACCAGACCAGGTGATCTGACACAGATAAGCAAGCTTGAAATCATCTGATTTCAGTCACTAACAATTTTGTTGGTGCATCAGTAATAGAGTAATAGGTTGAGTTTTACAATTACACGCACCCAGTGCTGAATTCTGATAAATCTTATTAGTTATTTGCATTTCAGAACATTACTCTTTGGAAATTATTTTATGGGTTTTTGGTTAGGATATTAAAATCTGCAAAGAAGTCAGGTTTCACACATGTATTTGCTGAAGCTCTGCCTTGTTTCAGGGTAATAATCCTCCATTTATGAGATGAACTGTGGTGGCTTTGTTCCATGTCACCTGCACAAAGGAACACAGTGGTATAAAGTCTAAATATTCCCTGCTCTGTGTTTATAGTTATAACAGGGTGAAAATTATTTATATATATATATATATATATATATATATATATATATATATATATAAAACCTTTTATGAACTCTGAGCTTTTCTAATTTAGAGGTAGTAGGGAATTAATTGCTCACAGTTTATAGAGATTTGGAAGCATAAATCAAGCTTCCTGTAAAAGGTTAGACAAAGCGTATGCCCTTCCTCACTTTTCTTCCTCTAATTAATCAGTCAAAACCAAAGTGATAAAAACTACTCAGTTAAGGAAGATACAAACACAAATATCTACTTTTTTATAATGAAAATGAAAGTTGTTATTTAAGTTCTGAAACAATACAAAAAAGTTCAAAGATATTTGCTTCTCATAAAGAAGATTAGATTACCATGTCTGATTAATATGTACCTTGGAATTAATTATAACAGCATTTTTCTATGCAAATAATGTCGTGATCATTAAAATGTATTGACAGATAATGGTTCTAAGCTTTCTTTAAATGTCTTCATATGGTTAAATGACTAATGAGAATATTAAAACTTGTTTGGTGGAGCTTAGAGATTGCTAAACATAATATATTTTAGCTGCAAATAGCTGTGGTTCCAAAACAAAGAAAAAATGAGCTATGCAGCTCAAAATGTTTTGTTACTTTCAATAAGTAGGGTCTTAACTAGGGCTGAGTACCTCGATTATTAAAATTCCTCGAGGAAAATTTACCTGCCTCGAAGCTTCGTTAATTTATGTTTTATTATTTAGCGCTCCGAGTTCCGGCCGGAACTTTACTTGCGTTGCACAGCGCTCTCACTTCCGCCTCTGAGTTGTTGACGAAAGCTAAGTGTTAGCGGCATAACGTCCCATCTTCAAGTTCGGCCCGTGGGGATTTTATTAATTGATGATAATGCCCGGGTTTTCATCGTTTTTGGGGGACAAATAAGCATCTTTAAAATGACCGACGCGATACCTGGAGTATGGCAGCCTTTTTCCTCCCGGAGCTGCTGGTTCAGAGCGAACGGTGGGAAGAGGCTGCGGGAGTATTTATACGGATGAGCGGATAGAGTGAACACGGCGGGCGGCTGAGTAGTTGATGGTTACAGTGTAAGTGTAGCTTTACGGACGAACCGCACAATACATTTCATATAATCAACAAACGGGTGGCGGAAATCGTCGTGGCGGTACATGGCTGGTAGATGAGTTTTGTGTGACGAACGAAGGTGCCGTAAATATCCCGTATTGCTCTCCCCCCCACCCCCGTTCTTACTTTCGTCCTCTGGTCTGTTGGTTCCCGGACTTGCGTTTGTCTGTCCCCTGGTCTATTTCCTCCCCTCCACCCCCATCTTACACCCCCCAACCCCCATCCCACTCCTCCAACTCCCCCCACTCCAGGCGACATTTCCCGTATGCTCAAACCCAAAGCTTGACAGGTATGGGGCAAGGTGAGACTTCATCTATTAAACTGGCTGAAGATGAAAACATAAACTAAAAGCTGGAGTATAGACATTTTTTATAAGTGTATTTGTGAGCCTGCCTCTTTATTATTAAACTGAATATAATTTCAGATTTTTGTATATCTTTTCTTCAGGTTAACTTAGAAAGTGAGCTACTATTGTTACAGATTAGTTTTCTAAACTACAAAAAAGTAACTGTTAGGGAAGCTCAAATATGAAAAATTGGACTGATATTGATATCCGATAGTAACACTGCTGTTATGCCAGATTTACCAATATTTTATTTTCTAATTTTTTTAACCGATTACTCGATTAATCGTAAGAATAATCGATAGATTACTCGATTACTAAAATATTTGTTTACAACAGCCCTAGTCTTAACCTACATTAGATCTAATTTGGGTGACCAAATTAGACCTAGTGTCTAACATTTGTACACATAAACTGCCGTCATTGTGATGTTATAACCGAGATGGCAACTCGAGTTAGACTCCGACTCAAGTTGTACTTGAGTTAAAAAATCAGACTTGTCATAGACTTGTGCCATAAGATCTTGAGACTCTTGGTTTCAGCATTTTTAGCTAATGTAATAAAAAGTGAAAGAAATAAAGAGAATGTGATCTACAGATTGCATCTCTGATAGGTGATTTGCTGTTGGGTATGTTTTACTATGAAATACTTAGTTCATTTTCAGCCATTGATGTTGTGGATTATAGGCTGGTAATAGCTGCTAACAATCTGTTCATGTAGCTTCATAACAACAACCACATGAATTTGGTTCATGTTTGTTTCAGTCGTTAGAGACTTGACTCTGACTCGGAGAGTTAGTATTTAACGTTGACATAGACTGGCCCCTCATAGACTTGAGGCTTGACTCTGACTTATGAATATCTCTGGTTTTATAGAGAAACATCTCGTTTGTGAGGTGACAAATCAAAGGAAATAACCATAACTGTCTTATTATTCTTGAAAATAACAACATAAATACGTTGAAAAGAAACCATTTCTCAATTGAATGTCCTTAAACTGGACACTGAATTTTGTAAAATTCTCTGGTAATAAAAAAGACTGATTAAAAAAGATAAAGTACACTAATTACACAATTAAGCATTTAAATTATTATAGAGGATATAAGAACCATTGAAGGCAAATAGATGTTAATTTAATTTTACCCTCCACTCAAAGGTCAACCATTTGGCTTTTTAAGATTTTGTGCTTATCTAATTTATAAACACTTGTAATGTTCAAAATGGTGGCAATTAATCAGGATTTAAGCTCTTGGCTTCTGAGAAAGTGTGACAAGTGTTTTTCAAGCCTCTGCTCCTCTGAGACTGTGACATGGGGTCACAGGCTGGGTGGGAAAAACATTCCAGGCTGAAAGAGTAGAAAAACAGAGTCACCTTGCCTGGGGGCAAACTTGTGCAGCTTTTGGAGTAACTCAGTGGTGCTGCTGAGGACAAGGAGCCAATGACTCATGCTGGCCCAATGCCACTGAAGTCTAACACCTTCAGATGGCTATTTGCCCACTGATGGAGAGATTCTTTGACTGCTTATGTTCGCAGGCTGGGCTTTAAATGAGCAGGTGGCCCTAATCTGCTGCCAACAAAAGACGTCTTTTTCAGAATGAGTGTTTAGTGAAAATTGAAATCTCGTCTCCCTGTGTTCTCCCTGTACTCAGGAGATATATGGGATAAATCTTTAATTACTGGTAATAAGTGCAGTTGTTCGAAACCTCAATGAATGATGTTTCTTCCCTGGTTTGTAGGTATTGATGTAATTCTGCAAACTGAGAATTTATCCATTCTTCTTTTCAAAACACTTCACTCAGGCTGAATAGAAAGTGTCTGTGAACTTCAAATTTCAGGTCACGTTACAGTTTCTCCAATAGATTAAGGCCTAGACTTTGATTAAACCATTCTGAAGCTTGAATATTCTATTGTATCATTTACTGGAAAGTGACCCTGTGTCCAGTCCCAGGGCTAACCTGCATTTAACTTCATCAACTATGTTCAGCTTCACTTTTGATACATGGGTGATTTCCAGTGTTAGTTTTCCACCATACGTAAGAACTTACATGTCAGTCAAGAACTTAAAGTTCGATCTAATTTGACGAGCGTATCTTTTTCCAAATTCTTGCTGTGTTTTTTGCATGGCTTGTGGAAAAGTGCAAATGGAAATTCATATTGCTAGAGAAGGGTTTTCTTATTTCCGGTTTCCATAAAGCTCAGGTTTGTGGTATATGACAAAGGCTATATGCACACAGTATGTCTTGATGCTAATTCCTGAAAAAAGATTTTTTTTTTTTTTTTTGCAAGGTCATTCATACTAATTAATTCAGCCACAGTCAGATTTCTGTATGACTGAAATACAACCTCAAAGCAACCCACATGCACAGAACGTAGACCTCACACAACAGCACACAGTTAACTGAAGTAATAATGGATCAATTTTTAAGTGATCAATGGGAACCAACAATATTTTAACAAGGTCATAACATGACGAAGGAACTTAGAAAATAGTGCAACTGATAGCAATGGTCTTTTTGGAGCATCAACTACAACTTTTGTCAAAGTCTGCTTGGATGATGTGATGCACTTCAGTGACTCTGACTTCTTTAATAATTTTCAGAATTATTATTGTCAGCCACTCTTCTGTTTATGTCTGGATTTACAGCGTACCCTTTTGTGGTACAGAATTATGACGCATGTCTCATATCAATGACATAAAAGTTGATAAAATACAACATAACTGCTTAGATTGTAGGTGTTGGCACCATATAAGGAAGTGGCACCAATCAGTTTGTTTCGGGAGGTGTGAAAAGATGAGAATTGGGTCATTCAGGCTGCCATTAAAAGTCTGATTTGGGTTGCGTATGAGCATTTTCCTGCTGTGTGAAAGTTGCTTAAAATCTCCCAACTGAAATGTGGATCTCTGCAGCTCCTCTATAACGAGGCGCATCACATCATCCAAGCAGACTTCTCGAAAAAAGTTGTAGTCAATGCTCCAAAAAGGCCACTGCTATCACTTGCACTATTTTCTTAGTTCCTTCGTCATGTTATGATCTTCTTACAATACCGTTGTAATAAGCCATGAAAAATGGATCTTAACTGCTTTCATTGGTTGATACGCTTTCTTGTATTGATGTTAAATTGCACACAGGAAGTGCAAAAATGTAGTCCGACCAATTTTATTCATAAGTCCCCTTATTAGTAAACCAAGTAAGCATTTCAAAATAATAGTGCAGGAATTTGTTTCACACTAAATTGATGAGTTCCAACACAATGCTTGATGTTACAGCTGTGTGACGCCATAGAAGGTTGAAGGATATCTGTGTGTGAGTCCTCTGAGGTGTGTCAAGTTATTAATTGAGGACATCAATAACAACAGACCCTGTTTCTTTCTCTCTCTCTCTTGAGCGTAGCATTCATCATGTGAGGTCAGTGCAACCAGCCAAGGGAAAATAGGGCAGATTTGGTCATAGTAAGCTGGGCCTTGCTGTGCTGGAAATTTACCCCGCTGTTTCCGAAGTGACATAGTGCTTTGATATCAACCACGCCTCGGTGTGAAATTACAACGTGTTTCTACTTGTAGTCTCAGACATGGTTGATAAATCTAATCTAGCATTAAAAGTGTCCTTTTGCTTTCTTTTCTTCAGGTCTGTAGAATGTATCTGAAACATATGTTAAAAGTATGTTACATATGTTTTTAACCAATAGAGTTTCAGTAATATTTTTGTGAAAATAAGTTACCTAATTGATTTTGGTCAAACTTGCATCCACTGCAGAGTATTTTCAAGGTCTATTTGTTTATTTGCTCCACTCAGTTCCAGCAGAACCCATTACGTTTTTCCAGCTTGTGAGGTTCAGTCTGAATTTGTACACTGTTGACACATGTCAACAAGCTTATCAGATGCTAGTATTGGCATTTATTTATCTGCCTCTGTTGAAAAATTGAATGTTTCTAATAATTGTATGGATTCATCAATGACATACAAAAATATTTAGAATGCAGTTAAATTGGATTGAAACAAGAAAAAGTGTGGTAAAAAGTTTTATTTATTTATTTCGCATTTCCTTTCCTGTCAACTAATCAAATTGTGGCTTATATATCATTTGTCAGGACAAGTTTGGTCAACAAGAGGGTGGGTAATGGAGCATCACCCTATTAGTATTTTGACTTCATTCAATTTAAGTGATAATTCACCACTTCATCACAAGGAGAACACTTTTTACATTTTGCAGGTTAGGGTCACTGACACTGTCAGAATATTTCTGCAGAAAGCAGAGACAAAAGCAGAGTTGGAGCAAGGTATCCTGCAAATCTCAGCCAAGTGAACTCGGATGCATTTTCTGTTGAACCTGATCCCTGTCTCCTCTGCTCACTCCACAGGCTAATATCAGTTTACAGCTTTGGGTAAAGTACTTTTAGAAGGAGACAACAACATATTTGGTCATAGGTTATACAAATATTACAATTCAAAGGAAACCACTTTATTAATTTCAAATACTTACCATTATCATTAGATTAATAGTATGGAAAAAGTATTTGAAGTTAATGTTTACGCTATGCCTATCTCTGTGTAATCGTAAAAGAGACATATAATGTAATATATTTGTACGTATAATTGCAGTGTGATTCCATTTATGTTAAAGCGTAGGTGTAATACATTCCTTCTGCCCACACTTTTTGTTGGTCTTTAATATACATTGTTGCTTTT
Organism: Girardinus metallicus; assembly: GCA_903067095.1. Lineage (NCBI taxonomy): Eukaryota > Metazoa > Chordata > Actinopteri > Cyprinodontiformes > Poeciliidae > Girardinus > Girardinus metallicus. The sequence continues at coordinate 6,542 of CAEGAE010031497.1, read as the reverse complement.
TTCTTACATTTGTTCTGCAAATCTTGATACCAACCAAAGACAAATCTGTCAGTCTGTCAAAATTATACAATTTACACATTTTTGTTTCTTTTTCTTGAACACACCACTTCATTTGTTGGTGTTAAAGAAGGTATTGTCTGCTTTAACCTTTTCACTGTGGGACAACCTTTACCAAAATTACCAGCTATTTGTTGTATTAATCCAAAATTTGTATGAAATATCAGAAATGCAATTATCTGTTTTTGCTTTATTATGCAGACAAGCAAAAAAATTTAAATAAACATGTCTCTAGTAAATATTGTTGTGCAGACTATTTTAGCTCTCTGTCATTCTACTTTTTATATAGTCACATAAATGTATTACAAGCTGAAATCAGCTGGTTAAATATTCCATTGATATACTCTAGAAACCAGCCGGGCCATTACTAGCTTACCAACTGTATTTTAAAATTGAGTCATTACAGTAAATAGTAGCTTATTTACTGTCTATATTCATATTTTCATTTTTCTGTGACTTTAAATGTTCACAAACAACTGAATTTGTATTTGTAAGCACTGGAAAACTGCAATAACCTCCTTTTATCCAGCTAACTGCCAGGCAGCTGCCACAAATGAGGCTTCTGCATTATTTAATGCTTCATAAAATCAGAGAAATGTAAAGTCACTCTGGCACTTCCTGCGGCATCCTATTAAAAGCACTTTAAAGCAAAATAGTATGACTGACAACAATTGTGAGTGTTGAAAGCCTTGGCATACCTAGATACCAAAAAGCACATCTGTCCGTCAGTTCTTAGAATGGTTGAAAGGTGAATGAAAACACACATGTTCAGGGTCAGTGCAACTTTACTTCTTAAATAACTACTGACTACCACTTAAGACGTTAAGCCTGGTTAAGAGCAGCAAATCTACAAGGCATATCTAGGTGGTTTTCTGGATGGTACTCTGTAGGTAACTAATAAAGCAGGAGGAAGATTTGTCGAAAGTATGCTGACCTGATTTAAACTATAAAACTCAAACCTAAAATGAGCCTTTGAAGTGCAATTTTGCTCTGAACAAGCACTTTTTGCCACTTTTGTTAAAGCACTTTGCCTGAGGGGAAAATGTTCAGGTATACATGGTAAAATACTTCCACAATCTGTTCTGCGTATTACAGTTTTAGAGTTATTTTTAGCAATCTGATATTTCAGAATTATATGGAATGAGTGCAACCACCCAAACATTTTATTGTATTGTTTTGAAATTGCTGGTCAGCACCAAAGAAACTATGAAATGTCAGTTACGTTGGATGTTGGCTCTGTGATGTTAAGAGAATAAAACCCAACTTTCCTTGTACCTTCACAAAGTTCATGTCTTCATGTGTATATATGTGTATTTCTGCGCTCAGTGTATCGTTCAGGAGAAAACTTAGCTCTATGGTGAAATATTTGTCAATTTAGAAATATTTGGCCTCTGTGGTGCTGGCATATAACTTCAACAAAATATTTCTCTCACCTCTGTAATGGTGGTGGACTCCAGTAGCATAATCTCTCACTGAATATGTTAACAAAATCAAACCTTTAATTTGAATACATATATTGAGTGGGGGGAAAAAATTCTTCCCTAAAAACTAATTATTCACTTTTTCTGCTCAAACCTTTTATTGTGCAACAATGTTTGACACAGAAAAGCACTTAGGCTTCTATAAGATTTCACAATGTTGCAACATACAGCAAGAGCAATCTTTTCCCATTTCTCTTTCTAAAATCCCCCTACAGTAGATCATCCAGAGTCTGTGGTTCCGTCTTATTTTTTCTAATCTTTATCTACCTGATTGCAATCCCAGAGGTTTTCTCTACCTGTAGAATCCATCCATGAAAGAATGTGTTTATATCTGGTGAACCATTTCTGTGTTAATTTGGTCATAGATCTTATATCATTATCCCATTAAAAGACTCAGTGATGTAACAGAGCTCATAATTTTTTTATTGAAAGCGTTCTGGTATTTTAAAGAGTTTACGAAGTCATGCACTTTGTTTGAGCACAGTCTGCTTTGGAAGAGAAACACAGCATCACAGATGACCTGCTTTACTTATCCATGTCATTAAATGCTTTTTTACTTATGTTTCCTTTGTTTTAGGCCAGACTCACATTGTTTGTTGCTGAAAAACTCACTCCTAGTCTTATCTGACCAAAGCACATGGTTGCTGGTAAGATCCAATGCACGTTTTTACAGACTCCAAGCATTGATGGCTGTACTAGTTGGGCAAAAAAGGCTTTTCCCATCCAAATACCTGGGAGTGAAGTGCATAGCACTGTTATGATAATGTGGTGATCAAGTTGCCATTTTTGCTGCAGTTCTATCTAAAAGCGAGGCTATTTATTCCTCCCTTACCGTCCTCTTTTACGCATAAGGAGGCAAGATAAATACTTTCGGCTTTTAGTGTGAATTTATTAAATCTCCTATCCTGGGACAACAAAATATTGCCTGATCTGGATTAAAAATGCATGTAATCGTTATTCCTTTGTCCAGTTGAAAAAAAGGCCCCGGCTACACTGCTCTGGATATTTTTTAACAGTGATTTTTTTTTTTGTACCCCTATTTTTGAATTAAAATCTGCATCTGCTTTATATGTGGAATTCCAGTCATGACTAAAGCGGTGCAAGGTTAAACATTTATGGTCACAACTGAAGTCGCAGAGCCATTTACATTAGCTTTTATGTTTTAAAGAATTGGCATAAAGATAGCAGCAAATGATTAAAACTCTGAGGATTTCCCCTTTTTTCATGTAACCAAAACTGTTGTGTGTTTTATAAGCACTTTTAAAGAAAAAGAAATGCTCCCAAAATTTTAAAAAGCCTTTAGAATGTTTTCGCATTTATCTGGACAACTTACTTTTGTGATTACTTTTTTAAAACAATGCTTAAATTATCAACAAAGTGGGTATTGACTGTTAAAGCAAAGTAGAACAAAGCTTACTGAGATAAATGTATTAAGCTAAATGTTCATGAAGTCATCAGTACTCTTCCTTTTTTTCTGGAGATAAATTTCTATAATTTCAAGCTGTTCTCTTGATACTGTACTTTTAAAATTTCCATTTATCAATGAACTGCAAAGTTCAGTGGAGTAAGCCAAAGATAAATGAATGAAATCATATGTTGAGTCTACTGTAACCACACCCGTTTCCTTTTCACACAAACAAGCATACTTATAGTGAAAATTAGTAATTTCTGAAAACTTTTTTTTTTATTTTTTTTATTGGATCTGTGTAAGACGCTTCTTTTTGCCAAAGCCATTTATAAGGTTGGCATTGGAGCTGCTTACATGATCTTAACATCTTGTATAATGAAGTCTTTATCAGAGGAACATGCCCACCTCATTTCATTCATTATGCATGAGCTTTAATTCAGGTGGTGACATAATGTTACCTAAGGAGTTTGCTGACAAATATCACATGCTTCAACTCTTTAATATCGAACTGTGTTTTTTTTTGATTTCCCACATATTAAGTCATGACTTTTTTATTTAGTCTATATAGCCCTCCAGGAGGATCTAAATACACATATGGCGCTATGCACTAGCTGGGATATTTTTAAACCACTGACTCAATTTAAGGGGCTTAAATTTTGAATGACTGTTTTGGCTTTTTTTCCAACCTCCCACTGTGCTTGGCATTGCAACAGTCTCTTGAAGGTACAGAAAATGCCAGCCCGTATCCAGACCTCACAAACTACAACAAGCTTTCCTATGACTGTAAAAGGCAGCTATAAAACAACCCGTGGCTTACATTTTTTACACTGCTACCAGCCAATCCTTAAAGACTCCCAAGTAGGGGATGAAGTGGGAAACCGGGACTGCATTTAAATTTATTTTTTTTAATCCAATAATGCAACAATTAATTTCAAGAGTGAACTATTCAACAATCAGTTTTTGTTGTTGTGCTCTTCCATTCCTCCTAAAAGTATACATAATCACAAAAGCCTCAAAGACCCCATCACAACATGTCTTCCAAACTTTGCATTAAAGTGCTATTATAGTATTTTTCTGGTTGCCAGTCAGTAAGTAAGTGGAATGGCCAGCCCATACAAAGTACATAACCCTCTCTTTAGCTGTCATGTTTGAAAGCTTGAAAGCCTTTCTCGTCTTTTCAAGTGCAGGAATTGCTATTATTCCTCTTGCCGGGTTTGAAAGCTTTCAGCTACCATTTTTAGGCAAGAATTGCTTTAATTTATTGAACAAAAAAACAAGACAAAGATGCAGTCTTTAAAATAAAAGAAAATGAAAAGCGACGGTAAAGTATGTGGTGAAGGAAAAATTCCTGTGCTACATTAGATGGTTTGAAACTGGCCGACTATTGTGGCCTCTCTAATCAGAATATAAACTAAATGACAAAAAGAAAGGTATAGTAACTGCCTTGCCGTATGTTGAAGGGTTTATTGACGGATGATAGGAAACAGTTTGAGTCACTCAGCAGCCTCACACTAGAATTTGTAAGTGCTTAAGCTGGATGTCTTTCGTTTCTTGAAGACATTTGGAAAAGAAATGTTTCACATTCTCAGGTCCTATTCCCTTTACAAGTTATATTCTGTTTGGGAAGAGGAAACACAAATCTGTTAAACTTTAAATAAGTAAACCAAAGCTACAGCAAATGTAGGAAGAGTATTTATTGATCAGTTTATTAAGATGGGGAGCCAGAAGCGCCACAAACCCCCCTCCCCAACGGTCTGCTCCAAACTTCTCCCACTGGGACATGGCTGGATAAACCAAAGGAAAGCACCGAGTAGGCATCCTGTTAACGTGCCTGAAACAGCTCAGCTGACTCCTTTCAATGTGGAGGAGCTCCTCTAAGCTCCCTCCGGACAACAGAGTTCTTCAATTTATCTCCAAGGCTGAGCTCAGCAACCGTACAGAGAAATGTCATTTTAGCTACCTGCATCCAGCATTGCAGTCTTGTGGTCCTGATTCATAACTCATAACCATATGAGGATGGTAACACAGGCGAACAGTAAATCGATGGTTTTGCTTTTTGACTTACTCACTTCTACACCAGAATAGTCCAGAACAGAGGCTTCATTACTGCACATGAGACTCCAATCCATCTGTCTATCTCCTGCCCGATCCTATTATCACTTTTGAGCACAGCATCAAGATATTCGAGCTACTCTGCTTGAGGTATAGACTGACCCCTGACCAAGAGGGAGCTCTTCATCTTTTTACATGTGAGAACTTTTGCCTGAGACTAAGTGAGAAATATACCTTTCCAAAGTCTCAGAATAAGCTCTGCCTTTACCTCTTTTATATAAAAGTGACCCAATGGACCCAATCAGCTTCTGTTTTTCATGAAAACCTTTTCAATTCCATTATAAGTACAAGAGCCTCAGAAACAGCCTTAGAAATCTTACAATTAAAAAATAGTTGAGCTCTATCAAGTATACGGCAACTGTCGCCTCCTTTAGCTTTGTTTTTGTTTTCACACAAGACTATTTTTAGTCTTTATTAGGTTCCCTTAGTAAAATCACACTTGAATCGTACTTGAATTGAACTTTAATCTAAGGACAACAGATTTTCTGCAAAACTAACAAGTGGATTTCTCCTTCTGATCAGACAAAATAAATATCCGCTCACTCTAAGAAAAAGTAAAAGTGCTATACACAAACAGGCCCCTGAGTTATCTGTACTTATATATTTTTTTATTTTTATTTACGTCTATTGATTCAAGCTCTGGGGGAAAAAAAAAAAAAAAAAAATTAAAACCACATTACTTCATAAATTGTTTATACTGGCTGTATTTATTATTTATTTTTCAGCGTAACAACTACAAATAGCTTTGGTTCTGTGGATGGTGTTTCAAAGCCACAGTTATCCTCTCCACTGTGGCTACATCCATGCTCAGTAGAAGTAAATGCTGCAAGTCAATGACTTGATGCAATCTTTTGGTTTTCAAAAAAACAAAAAAAAAAACAGTTTCAACCAGTTTGAATAATAAACTGAGCTTGATAATTTAATTAAAATAAAATTTTTTACTAAAGTGCCTTGAGGTGGCATGTTGTGATTTTGCATAATATAAATAAACTGAATTGAAATGGCCTGTTCTTACTTTTATGTATAGATACATCGAGCAAAGTTTTGTGGAGTACTTGTGATCTCCAATTTTCTAAAGCGTTGATCTGCTGATAGTGATTTTGGCTGATTGTAATTTTTTAAGAACCATCACTGTCAACATTAATTTATTATTTTGCTTTCTTCTTGCCGCCTTGAGCATTCCTTTATTATTTATGTTTGCAAAAGGATGTATCATTAGACCTTGTGGATCAGAGAGTAGTTGCTGTAAAACAACTCTGATGTTTGAGGAAATGAAAATCATGTCATTTTAGAGTATTTGGAGTGTTAGTGATTTGTATTGTTAGCATTGCAAACTGTAGCCAAAAATCCGAGTGAGTATTCCTTGCACAATATAGATCATTACCCCTAGAGGGGGCGCCGTGCCATTGCAGGGGGGGGGGGGGGGGGGGGGGGGAGGAAGTAGGAAAAAAGGGGAAAAACCCCCCAAAAAAAAACAAAAGGGG
>CAEGAE010031496.1:0-19404 GCA_903067095.1 Girardinus metallicus | reverse complement strand
CTATCTATCTATCTATCTATCTATCTATCTATCTATCTATCTATCTATCTATCTATCTATCTATCTATCTATCTATCAGCTGAAGAACTGAATGGTGTTTGCTGTGTGAAAACGAGTCTAGAAAGAGAAGAGGAGAAGGAAGCAGAGACAGAAATCAGGAGAAGATCCCAGCAGAAGCCGGAGCCTCATCCACACTAAGCCACCCGAATCCCCCTTACAGCCTTTAGTTTGTTCACTGCGCCTCTCCGAAGGCTCGCCCGCTTCTCACTGCACCTTGGAAAACATCGAGTTTTTAGCCGCTCATCTCCATAATCAACCCGCTGTATGTGCTTGGCGACCTGCAGACGTGGGAAAAGGATTCAGAGGACAGTGAGTCACTTTGTAAGCAGCGTCTCTGAAGAAATAAAGAAAAATACATGAAATCACACGATTACGTTGAAGTATTTTCAAAGACGTCCGTCTTGGGTGAAAGAAAAGGTAAAATATGATGTGGAAAATTTCTTAAAGGGAAAGTAGACTCCATATTTCAAAGGGCAAGTATTCTGTATACTTTAAGTAGTTAAAGTATTATCAATAAATACATCAAAATCTACCTTTTCAAGCAGAAAAGTCCAAACTGCTTTACAAATACGACTGCAGCTTCTTTGTTGGTACAAAAGATTAAGGAAACTTTTCACTGAAGTGGACGACGTTAGATGTGGGGTAACCCAAGGCTCAGTCCTCGGACCTCTCTAGGACCTCCCATCCAACAACAAATCAATGCTTAGGGGCCCAAAATGTCACCAGCTGAACAGAAACAAACTGAAGTTATTATCTTTAGACCTAAAGAGGAACGATCTAGAGTCAGCTTCAGTTATTATAGCTGGAAGCCAGGCTGACCTCTGACCTGAACCCTCAGAGCCACATAAAGACGGTTACAAAGTCGGCCTTCTACCAGCTCTGAAGTTTGTCTCGGCAAGATTCAGAGAACCTCATCCACTAAGCGCATTGATTACTGCAGCAGTGTCTTCACAGGTCTGCCTAAAAAAAATCAACAGATCCAGAAGGCTGCTGCTGGAGGTCTGACTAAAACCAGGCAGACAGAGCATCAACCAGTTCTACAGTCCCTACACTGAGAGCACAGACGTTAAACTACTGCTGGTAGTTCAGAAATCACCGTACGGCTCAAAGATCTGCTGCTGTTGTTGGATCAAAACTCCTTAATATTGATGAAATTACTCCTAAAAGTGCATTTTTTTTAAATGTTACTGAAGTAAAATGTACTAATGATGACCAAACTCTGCCTGATGCTACTGAAGCAGCGTCTTAGCGCCGCCCACAGAGCCGGGTGATGATGCGTCTGTCTGGAGCGGGAACAGTTTTCCATCTGAGGCGGCGCTGCCAGCTGTCGGAGCGCCGCTGCAGCTCGCCGCCGGCGGCGGATGTAGTCAACATGGAGTCCGCAGAGAGCAGCACTACCAGAGGCCAGCCTCCGCTGTCCAACCCGTCTCCGTCTCTCTAGGGGGAAACAGAAGGCAGGCGGGCGCGGAGAGCACGTCTGATGTCTCCTCCGGGCCGAGATGGAGCGGCTCACTGCGGATCCAACATGGAGATGATTAATCCTGCTGACTGGAAGCAAGTTAGGAACTGGTTTATCTGGGCAGGACGCGCGGAGCCGGGTGCTAACTGGCGTCTGTAGTAACACAGGCCCACCAAAACCAACATGGCCGCCCATTAACACGCAGGGAGGCGGAGTGTGTGAACTATAAGCCCCGCCTATTTAAATCAGCACTTCCACACCTGCAGCTGATTGGTAGAGAGAAAACAAGAAGGAATATTTTAAAATCAATTTTAAGGAATTATGTACTTAGAACAAGAACTTTATGCTGCTGAAGTTAGTTGTAAGTTAGTTTTGTGTCAGATAAATGTCCCAATGCATAGAGGAATTTGAAATTATGTATTAATGTCTAATATTTTAAGTCATAAATACATGATTTATGCTCATTTAGAGTCTGTAATTGGATGTGAATTGGAGCTACTTTTGTCTGACTCCATATTAAAAAATGAGTTGAATTGAGGTGAAGTTCATATTCATCACCGACTGATTGATTTAGTTTTGATTTCAGTAAAGAGTTGAACATTTTTCTCTTCAGCAGGATGTTTGAGTGTTTTTGTTCAGATTTCCCTGAGCTGAATACATCTGGTGTCAGCAGCAGGATCCTCTTTAAGCTCTTTGGGTTGGTTGTTTCAGGTACTTCTTGAAAAACGTGTCAGATTCAGACTCTGTGTGTCTCTCCATCACTTTTACTCCCGTCAATCCTCTCCCTTTCTCTCTCTGACCTCAATTTTCTGCCCCCTTCTAAGCGCCTGATCTTCTCTTTCCTCCGACCTCAAGCGCGTCAGGCTGCTCTCAGAGTGATGGATCGGTGAAACACGATGGCCCATTTAAAGTTAACTCCTCCACTTTGCCTGACGCAGTGAAAAGCGCCGCCTGGATGTAAGCAGAGAGGAGTCGGTTTATTCAGAGCAACGTGTTGCTGCAGCCTGTAGCTGAATTTTAAACTTGGTGTCTGTTTTGTTGTTGAAACGCAGAACGGCAGTGGTCACACCTGTTGTCACGGTAACTGGAGGGCTTGTTCACCATAAAGGCGATGTTTCACAGGGCTGTACAGGGGTGGCAGGCTACAGTTTCACTACCACTTTACGGTTTAAAGCTGTCAAAGTTTTCATAAAAAAAATCCAGAAAATACGAGGATGGCTCCTAATCTTCTTGTGGTTTTATGTTACAAACCGATAGAAAGTTATGGTTTCTAATGTTTTTCAGGAGGAAAATGTGAAAAGTTTTACTCTTATCCTCTAAATAAATCATAATCCAACTAGTTATGGTCCCGTTATTAGTATCCAGACTCCACGGGGAAAAGCTCAGAGGTTTGAATGAGAACCTTAGAAAATGTCTAGAATCAAGAAAATAAAGGAACAGCGCAATGTTGGGCACCGCTAACTAAAAGGTTAGCTGTGCTAACCCTAAAGCGCTAATCATAGGCACTAAGTCCACTTATGCTAAAACGCTATGCTAACATGGAAATGACCAAAAGCTAAAGCGCTACACCAACATGATATTTAGCGGACGCTGATGCTAAAGCGCTATACAAACATTGTATTTAGAGCTAAACGGCTAAATTTACCCACGTTTGATTAACCTCATGCAATTGTTTGTTTATGAAATGAATAAAGAGGAAATGAAACCCAACAGTCTTCACCCAAACCCAAACTTTTAAAAATGATATACCTTTTCCAAATCGTAATCATGAGATAATTTGTGTTGGTTTATCCATTAAAATCTTTATAGAATATATGTGAAGCATATAGCTTCATTGCAAGGCTTTATGTACAAAGATCTACTAAATATTTCAGGTTAAGCAGCAAGACAACCTTTGGTTTGCACACAGATTGTCTGGAAATTGCTTTGGTTTATGGTGTAATTGCAGAGATTTGCTGAAGCATTGATGTGCTGCTCTTCTGTTTTGGTTGTAACGATGAAGCCGTCCGGCCTGAGAGCCAGGCAGACAGCTCTGACGCTTCGGGCGCTGCCAGATCTCATGTAGCAACCACAAGTCATACACAGGCATGTTATATTACACTGCAGTCTCCAGCATGTCTGCGCATCCGGGCCGAGAGAGTAATCAGATAAGATAATGTAGTCAGCAGAGAAGGAGGCAGCGAGACAGAAAGAAGGAGCAACAACTACAACGCCGAGCCTTCCAGGAAGGATCCATCACTCCGAGCCTCGCCTCATCACACGCTCACTCCCACACGCTGAAAACACAAAGCCGTCGCAGGCAGGGAGGATGTTCGCCGAGCGTTCAGGTCGCGTTACGGCTGCTCCTGCTTGGAGGAGGAGGACGAGGAGGCCAGACTTGCTGGAGGTTCAACCTGAGGATGGGAGTCTCTCTGCGTCCCAGCTGCTCGTGTTTCACTGCATTCAGCATGATGAACAGGCCACACACTCACAAACACATTTGTAATCAATCGTTCATTTATAACACCTAGCCCAAAAACTACGACGCCGCAGCAGGGTCGTCGTAGAAAAGAAGGAGTAAATTTCCGTCAAAAATCTCAGAAATTCTGAGATTAAATTCAAGAAAACAAGGACAATCTGTGAGTTGCTGAAGTTGTAAATTTTCGTAAAAAAAAAAAAACAGCTAAATTTTGTGGATCTACTGATCCTTATGAGGCTCAGATCAGAAGAGCTGTTTAAAGTATTAGAGCCATTGTAGATAGACAAGAAAATAGTTTGAGAGAAAAACATGGACATTTTCTGGGCTCGAAAAGTCGACAAAATTTTAAAAAAATATAACATTTTGAGATTAATTTTACATGTTTTAAAGAAAAAACTTGGAAATCTTTTGAGCTTGAAAATTCGGACATTTTCGATTCCAAAAGTTGAAAAATTTGAACTCAGAAAATTATCAAGTTCTTTCTGGAAAATAAAGTTTGAAATTACTCTCAAATTATTTTAGCTTGTTTTTTTTTAAAAAATTCACAACTTTTCGAGCTCAAAAAATTCCCAAGTATTTGAAATTAATGCGAAATTTTCATACATATATATATTTTTTCAAATTTATGACTTTTTGTGCCCAGAGAATTACCTTATTTTTTTTCTTGAAAATATTTAAAATTAACCTCAAATTTTCAGATTTTTTTCCCTTTGCAATTTTGTAACTTTTTGAGCTCAGAAGTTAGTTTTGTCTAATTTCAAGAGAACCAAAGTATTTTCACTGAAAACTAGACAAAAATACTTGTTAAGATTTTATGTTTTTGTATTTACCAAAGCTGCTGGGCGTGGCTGGGGTTGCTAGGTAACGGGCTGGGCGTGGCTGGGGTTGCTAGGTAACGGGCTGGGCGTGGCTGGGTTTGCTAGGAAACGGCGCTGTGCCCATGGAATGTGACTCAACACTCTGGAGGTTTTTCTAATGGCTCGTTTTCCAGACACCAATAAACATGAACTGATTGGGCGGGGTGTTTTTAAGTGCCTGGGCTTCTTTTAGAAGCAGCAGAGGCCCAAATGAAAGTATAAAATCGTACAAAAAGTCAAATTTGTGTAATATCTGCCATTAAATGTCCAGTTATAAGTTTTATTTTTATGTTATTTTATGGAAAAAACTAAGGTTTTATATTTATTTAAAGTCCAAAGCAACATTTTGAGGTTTTCGAATCATCAAACTCTTAAAAATGCATTTTAGGAATTATTTTCAAAGCCAGATCCAAAGTAAAAAGCATCATAAAGAGACAAATGAGATAAAGTGTGTTTAAAAGTGGCAGCAGCAATAACTCATCTTGAATTTTGAACCTCATTTACAGTAACTTCTCCTCGATACGGGAAAGTTTCCATCTCCTCTGAGCTCTCTGTTCCCTGCTCTCTCTAGCAGCTAGTACTTTGGTTCAGTGCAAAGTGACGAGCCCTGTCTGATCATTGGACTGAGAAGATCCCACTGTGAGGGAGACGGGGGCTCGACTGTGTGATTAAGCAAGCCTGGGTTCCACCAGAGGGCCACCGGAGCAGATGTTCTCATTAAAAATGCAGGCTCTGTGAGCGAAGGAGATTGCCTTGTTCCAAGAAAAACCTGGCCGGAGGTTTAAAGCTCTCATTCCTCTCACTTGTTAGGCCAGCCAAGTTTTCAATGCCTGTACACCCTTTAAGCAATGTGGCAAACACAAAAAAGATGAATTATTCCAACATCATCCTGCAATCCCCTTAATTCACAGCTAAAAGGAAAACGGATCGGCTCAGCTTCTGCACTGAAAAATTAATTTGAATTGTGAGCTGGTGGTTTTCCAGGGTCTCTGGTTTCCTCAGTACTGAACATGTCAACTAGGGCTGCAACGATTAATCGACTATTGAAGTAACAGTCAACTAATCTGGTAACTGATTACATATAATACATTTAAAATGTCTGTAAATATGTTCAACCCTCAAACTCCTCAGGAGACGATTTTAACTTCACCTGGTTCAAATTATATATAAAATTTTTTTTTTGTCCATTTATTAATTCAATAAATAATCAGCAGATCAGTAGGAAGGTATCAGCTATTTCTTTCGCTTCAGATGCAACTTTTGCTACAAATGATCATTAAAGGAAACGTATGATGGTTTATTATGGCCAGAAAAGAAAAAAAGGAGTAAATTTCTACCAGAAATTTCAGAAATTTTGGGGTTCTAGAAAAATGTTCAATAAAAAACAAGAAAATTATTTGAGCATAAAACATTGAAAATTTGCAAGAAAAAAATCTCTGAAATTTTGACATTAATTTTAGAAATTTTATAGAAAATCAAGGAAATTTTCTTAGCACAAAAAGTCAAATTTATGAAAAAAAACTCAGAAATGTTGAGATTAATCTCAGAAACATTTTAGTCAATCTTGAAAATGTTTGAGCTTGAAAAGTTTAAAATTTGTGAGAAAAAATTTAGAATTTGAAAATTAATCTCAGAAATCTTCTAGAAATTTTTTTTAAATTTTATGATCTTAAGAAATTAAAAATTTCTGTAATCTGTAATTTTTGGGGTTAATCTCAGAAATTTTCAAGAAAATGTTTTTGAAATTTCAAAAAGTTGAATTTTTTTGCATTGCATTGAATTTTTTTCTAGAAAATATGTGAAATTAATCTGAAAATATTTTGGCTGCAATTTGCACCTTTTTTCTGTCTACAGTGTCCCTATGCGCCGCTCGAGAATATTACTGCATTTTAGGCAATATTTTTTGTTTTCTTATTCAAAAAAGTAAATTATTTGCTTGTTTCTACCTGCATTAATGCATTTCAAATGTTACGTAAAAAAGGCTCAAGTGGTTAAATAAAAAATCTGTCACAGTGACGCGATGAGTCGTCGAAATACTCGATGTAATAGATTACTGAAATACTCGTTAGATGCAGGCCTGATTTAAAGAGCAGCAAACAGCTGATCATGTTCAGCTCTGCAGGAAAAGGCCAGATGACTGAGACACTCTGGGTTTTTGAGGTTTGGGCACAAGCTGCTGATGACAGCTTGGGATATTCCTCTGTTCTCCAGCTGGCACCGAGTCGGAGCCTACAGTTAACATGAAACTACGGCGCAATAAAAGGCGATTCAGTGCCGCAAAGGGTCGAGCTGCACCTACAGCACACAGCTGCTTCACAGAATCAGGGATATCCATCAAAAGCTTGTGCAAACCCGCAGCGAGACAGCGGCCGCCCGAAATCTTTGTCGGATAATCCCGAAGCATTAAATATTGTCAACACAGACACAGATTGGCCTGTAACGCTAAAGTTGTTGGAAAGTTAAAGGGGGATTTGTGCGATCTGGTGGGCGTTCTGGCTTTCATCAGACAGCAGACGTTTGGCTGGATGGGGCGAGGCGGTGGACCCCCCCACGGCGGCAGGCTGGGAGGAAAGGTTGCTGATGGATTACAGTCCTCGCCTTGGAGGCTGACCCCATTACCGGCCGCCACCTCTCCCTCCTTCCTCTGTCCTTAAAGCCCCTCATCCCCCCGTTCTGCTGCTCTACAACCCAAACACACACACACACCTCCAGGCATCCAGAGGTTCACTTCAACACATGTGAACAAACTGTACCTTTGCGATTAACCAAACTGACCAAAAATACAATTTACACTGAATTTTTGGCTAAGTTGATTTAAAAAAAACCAAAAACATCTGCCTTCTTCTGGATTTCTTCTCTTTTTCACTTTTTTGTCTTGAATCATACACCAAAATCTTAAACAGGAAATGAACCCCTAATCAACTTTTATTTTTGCAGATAAGCTGCATAAATTAGTCCTTAAGCATCCCAAACTATATTTTACAGTGTAATTACTATATATTTAATGTGGAATACAGACTTGAATGTTTTGGATGACAGAAATATTTGGAAAAATACTCAGAATTTTAGTTTTTAAGTAATCTTTGTGAATGTGTTAGACATTTGCTGTAGGAATACTGAAAATGTCAGCTAGTGATGAACAGAAATGTGAGTAAATTTAACATAAAAAGCTGCTGAATTACAGCAAAGATCCAGTAAGTTGATGGAAATATTCATGAAATTAACTGTAAAAAACAAACAAAAAAACCCCCAGAAAATATCCTGGCAGAAAAAACACAGTACAATGTATGTTTCATGCAAATTGTGACGATTTTATGTAAATTTAATTCTGTAATATTTGGTCTAAATCCGTCTCAGTGCTGCCCTCTTTGGGGCAAACAGAGGAATCGCTTCAGACTGAGACAAAATGTCAAATCTGCTGCAGTTTTTTAGAGTATCGACTCAGCTGTGCTAAATATGTTGTACGCCACACTTTTCAGATTTTTATCCATCAGACAAACAAAAACAAATATCAAACATGTGCCATTTTCCTTCCACTGGGTTTTATTTTAGGATTTTATGGTAATAAAATGCAAATGCAAGCCGCACTTTTCAGATTTTTCTTTTGCAAAGTCTTTTAAACCTTGGAAACTTTACGATTTCTCACCACTTCCGCAAGGCTCTGCGGGAACACAGATGCTGAAATGACGACATGTTGAAGAAACCGTAACGATTCTTTCCTGTGATTTACCAGCAGGACCCGAAACGCCGCCTCACATTGTTCATAATTCACATTTCTCCTCTTTAATATGATGTTTTTAGATGATTGCAGAGGGGAAATCGTTCATTACGCCCAGCTCTCTCGGTGTCTGCCGCTGCTGAGTGTAGCCCTGCAACGCATATAGTCCATAAAACAAGCAGCAGTTGTGTACAACAGCTTGTGCTGTTAAAGGAAACATTGTTTGTAACATTGAAAGGCAAGCAGAATTTCAGCATAAAAACAGCAATAACCTGTATGCTGCAGAGATTTATGCATCCCTGGATGGAGCGCTTCTTCTGTGGAGGGGACTGCCAGGCAGTAAATTAGGAAATGCCTGTTGGCAACGGCACACACACACACACACACACACACACACGTTCCTTATTACTATTTCAGCAACAGCCCTGAGTCGCAGCATCACCAATATTTGCTGCAACATTTGCGTGATACATGCAGCGACTCAATAAAATAATCACATAAAGTCGATGTTTTCTTCTAAAATCTCCTTTCAGAAGAATTTTTCACTAACACTCGTTCCTTACTGGTCCTTACTGGTCCTCTGCAGACATGCGTCCACAGAGACGCTGGAGTGGAACCATTAGGACACCAGATCCGGCGACTCTTGGCCCAGTCTGAAGAGTTACCGGGCTCTGAGAGCGACATGCATGCTGGCCGCATTCCATTTATGTTTACAGGTCTGTCGCAATAAATCAATTAATCGCCTGTTAAATTAAAACAACTCAGTAATTTCCATTTGAATGATTTATCTTTTTTCTCTTTCTACCAAAAACTGGATGATAATTTGATTTACATAAACGTCATAATTAATTTTATTTGTTGTTTTATTCATTTTTGACATTTGTTTTCCAGTGTTAAATGTGGATTAGAATTTAAAGTTGAATCATCTCTGACATTATTTTGTTTACCGTTATAATTATATTACTTGAAAATGGCCACAAACAGTATCGTTTATAAACTCCGGAACAATTTTCAGTTTGTTACGGTTGCAGGCCGAAGTGTCAGGGAGTCTGAACACCAGAGACTCCCTTTAGAAAACACTTTTCCACAACATGAAGGGCTGCAGTTTTCAAATGCTGAATTAAAAAATAAAACAAACATGAAACTTTAACATTGTGTGTGTTAAATGCTGACTGAATACGCAGGAAATGATGTTTTTCTCCCGTCATGTTGCAGTTTTTCTGAGTTATCCCCTCTGCCTCTCTGTCATCATCACATCTTCACTTTCATAGCGATTTGGTAATTTTTGAATGAGAATTTGACGCCACTTTTAAAGTGAAACTGTTTATATTTCTAAACAGTAGAGCTCGTTTTACAACCCAAACCGGACTCGGTTTGGACCATATCTCTTTCCTGTTCTGGTACTTGGCGGCCATCTTTGTTTCTGTATCAACTGGCTCAGTTTAAGGATGAGCAGCGGCGCCCTCTGCTGGATGGAGGCCAAACTACAACAGTAAAAGAAAGTAAATAGATTGGAAATAATTTTGACATAGTAAACCATTAATAAATGGTTAGTTATTTGCATCAGTACTTTGGTTTGGTTTGGTTTAAAACTTGCAAAAGACATTGAGCTCTAAATGTCTGCACACATTTAGAGTTTGTGAGAGCGCGGACGGAGCCGTGAGCTCCTGCGCTCAGTAAATGTCGTCCGGTTGTTCTGGCTGAGGTCGGCCTCAGGAGGCCTGCGGCGGTTTGGGGGCCACTGCTGAGGTTAGGGTGGCGGCTCTCCAGGGGCCCCGTGTCAAACCTCAGCCTGCTGAAGGGGAAGTTTGGCTTCGCAGAGAGGTGAGAGGACTGAGGAGGCTGTTCCGCTTTTAATGCCACGATTTTAACCCACCGCAGGAGAAAATCAGTCCAAGTTTGGGCAAAGTGTCTTCTTCTCAGTGTTTATATGTTTCTCAATGTTCCTCCTGCAGCTTAAAGTGCCTTCAGTGGACAGTATGAGCAGAAAGCTACAATAAAGATTCATTCAGTTATTAACATTTTGAATAGTAGTGGAAATAAAAATAAAAGCAGAGGTTTAGTAACAAATACTGACTAACTAAACTCTTTCTAACTGCTAACTCAGAATAATATTGAAGGTGACACACGATGAAAAGCCATTTATGCTGCAAAAACACAAAATCTTACCAAGTATTTTTGGTCTAGTTTCTACTGCAAATATCTTAAAGCAGCTGAAATAAGACAAAACTAAATTACAAATAACTTTTCAGCAAGAAAATAAAAAACAATTCTCTAATATAAATTAAAAATGCTAGTTAAATTGTTTTCACTTATAGCAAGACATTTTTCCAGTAAGTAAATTTATTAATATTTAGGAATTATTTAAACTTGTACAGACCTTTAGCAATGCTTTTACCAGAGTTACTGAAAAGTATCTTATCGAATGTGCAGTTGCACCTGGCTAGTCTGAAGGAGCCGTGTGGGGGAGGAGCTACGTCTTGAAGGCGGAGCTAGGTCCAACCAGGCATTTTGGTTTCCATGGAGACTACAGGATTTCTCAAACATGCATGAAAGAATCAAGGCGACACTCCATGTTTGTTTTAGATGACATGAAAAGTTGTTTTTACACGACACTGGCCCTTTAAGAAACTGCCATCCTGAAGAAACCAATTTTAAGAGCAATATTTGTGTTTATCATGAATTTTATCACAATAGTTAGATAAAATATTGTGATAAAGTTCCACACCGCCCAGCTGTGCTTCAGGTTCTGCTGCGTTTTGAGCCAGATAACAGAAAAGACATTCTGGCCCGTCTGTGCTCTTTGCTCATGCAAGCATCATTAATACATGGAAACTCACCGCCACGCCACTCGCTCGCTCGCTCACAGTAAGAACTACATATGGCAGACTGCAAGCAGGCGAGTTGGGCAGCTGGCTGGAATTAAATTGGATCCCTGGGTTCCCTGCTGTTCGCTGGGACTTAAAGCCATATTAAAGGCATCTCCTATAGTCCTGCCGTAGTTGGAGAACATGGACAGGGGCCAAGGAAAGCAGCCTGGTGCCAGCTACTCCCCTGGAGGACTGCATCTGCTCCAGCTCCATAACCTGGCCCCTTAATGTTCGCAGCGACACGTCGTCTCATGCGCCCATATGCCAGTCGACCGGCCGCCGTGCTCTTTAGAGAAGAACTGAACTCTTCCACAGGGGAGATGAACTTCACCGAGTTTACGCCCGAATCTGTGCAGCAAAGTTTTGTTTGACTTCGATAAAACAGATAAAGCGCAGATATAACGTGAGATGTTGTAGAATAGAATAAAAGAATAAATTGCTTTTCAAAACACATGAAATCTTATTATATGAAATAAGACAAAACTAACTCACCAGTAACTTTTCGGCACAATAAGAGTTTGTTTTACGTAATTAATTTCTAGTATTGATGAGAAAGTATTTGTAACAAGATACTTTCCTCTGTTTTAAGTTAAATAATTTTAAATAGTTTTTTTTAAATTAAATACTAAGGATTTATTGACTTAAAACTCCTATATATCTTACTGAAAAGTTAAAGTTTTGTCATATTTCAAATGCATTAAAATATTTGCACGAGTAAGGTACTTGTACTTACCACCACAAAAATACTTGGTAAGATTTTTTTCTGATACCCAAATAAAATCCTTCCATCTTTAAGATTCAAAATCTAATCTGTTTTTAAACATTATTATAAAAAAAATATAACCTATAAAATATCTTATTGAAATGGTTTTTGCTACTTTGCGGAAAAGGCAGAAGCAACAATTCTGCTGCGGCAAAAACTGCTGCAAAAACTGGCCAACTGATTTAGAGGAAATGAGGCAGAATGTTTTCTGAACGAATGTAATAATTACTAAGTAGTGAATAAAAGTGATAAAAAACTTTTCTCTCGTAGACTCGGTTAGATTAGCACCAAAGTTACATTTGTTATATTTACAGCTGCTGCAGTTCTCTTTCACAAACCAACCAAATCCTTTGAGCAACCTGTTCTCCTCCTCGCCTCTGGGGGCGCTGCGCCAGGAACCACTGAAAGAAACACAAAAACCTCTGAAGACACTGAGCGCAACTTCCTTCTTCACCAAATGGAAACAGAAATGGAGTGGTGTCAGGTTTTAGCTGTTTTGTCTTTGGCTAAAAACCACGAGCCATTTCTCCTGATAGCGCTAGGCTAACATGTTTGTTTGGGTCTTATTTACCCAGAATTCCTTGTGCTGTAGTCCGCTTCCTGTTTTTGGAGCGGTCTCCTGTCTGTGGCGTTCACATATCCAGTCAAACCAAACCAGAGTTCACTTCAACTGGACCAAGCTAGAAGTTTGTAGGTGGACCAGAGTTCAGTTAGCGTTCTCACCTCCCCAACCGATCTGGACTTTCTGGGAAAACGGACTGGAGTTGGATTACAGTGGACTAAACAAATATAAGTAAGTTTTGATAAAACAGATTTTTTTCCTTCTGCTTGCAAAACACTTTCCTTCCGCCTCACAATCACAAGTTCTGACGGAAGTTTGTGTTGTCCTGTCAGAAAAAAGCCAAAGTTCAAAGTTCAATCTGTTTTAATTCAGAACAATCAGTGGAGCATCAAACTAATCCGTGTGAAGATTTGAGTCGACCATTTAGCGTTTCTGTAAGTTACTGTTGAAGCTGCCGGGGCGTTTCGGTGGAGGGAGTGTGTTTTCTTCCTGCAGGCCGTCACACACCGGCCACTCGGGTGTGTAGGCAGATGCAGCTTTATGAGCTCAGCTCCTTTTTATCACCTCCTCACCCCACACACCCCGACGCAGAGCTGGCAGTTGGTCATGCCTGAGAACGTGAGAAGCAGGGAGAAGGTGGAAGGTTTTTTTCCAGCTGAGGTTTCACAAAGGTTTTCTCTAATAAAACACAATAATCCGAGGTTTTCCAAGCTACTCGGTTCTGTTTAGAAACAGGAAGTGTTTCTAAAGTTTGTTTGTGCAGATTGTTTTCTCATAAAGCTAATTAGAGACCTAGCATAGCGACTTGCTCTACCTATCAAACTTTCTTTGCTTTCGATTTTTGCTTCTTAATATTAAATATTTAACGTCTTTTCAGATTAACACACAAAAAACTGATTTAATCCGACTGATAAAATAATATTTATTTACCTTTCATAAAAGAAATATGTTTTTGACATAAAACATTCTGAAGAAATGCAACCCTCCCGATCAAAATCGACCACTCAGAGCCAAGAGGCGGATTTTAGTGCTGTCAATCAACCTTGTGAATGCGCTGCTACATGTGTTAATGGTGGAGAAACAGCTTACTGTTACAGAAAAACTGTTTATCCACAGTCATCGGTGGCTATGCTAACTAGCTTTAGTATTCATGACGCCACACAGAGGGTGACTGACAGCGCTAAGACCCGCCTCCTGGCTCTGATTGGTTGTTTCCAGCTGGCACTGGGAGCACTGGGAGAAGAAAGAGGATCTTGATTTTTTCTCAGCAAAGAGTCAACATGGTGGCAGTTTCAACAATTTCTCAAAAAAAAAATTTTTTTTATAAAAGTTCATCTTTAACCTGAACTGTGATTGTTTTTAAACGTGTATTATAAACGATTGAAAAAATATACATATCAGATTTTCCAACCAGAATTTGCTTCATCTAAGTTTATGAACTTCATATTTGTCTTGGTTTAAGCTTCAATTTTAGAGAATAAGCTGTCAGAAAAGATTTTAGGCACATTTAAACACAGAAATGTTTTCCTGAAGTTTTATTTCTGTGGTCCGCTGAGGTCCAGAGGGCGGGCCGGATTTGGCCCACGGACCCCGAGTTTGACACATTTTCTTTAGATTGATTGAGAGTCTCCTGATTATCTGCACTGTCCCAAGGTGCCTTTCCCCACAACACATGCCTCCTCTGGAGTAAATCAATCTGAGGGGTCAAATACTTTGATTAGGACACGGTAATCTAGTGGCTTTGAACCCAGTGACCGCTCTCTTTACCTCGGCGAGACTTTCATTAAGGAACAAATCTCTTCCTGAAGCTGAAACCGGGGAAAGGGGATGAAGTGAGAGGGTTCTCCATGTTTGTCTCCCCGTTTCACCTCCGGCGGCTGATTTCTCCTCGCGCCGGAAAACTGACAGGCAGCGTCGGTTTCTCTGGCCCTCCTGGCCCGCATCGCAAACGGAGATTTAATCAATGGAGGAGAGGAAAAGCAGGAGCGGATCAATGCTTCCTCGGCTGCGGTGAAGGTGAAGCCAGGCCTCGCTACATAAATTGGACTAATTGAAGAGCAGGCTAGGAAACAAGCACGTCTGCGTCAGCGCGCTGCTCAAATGCTAAATTCATCGCCTCAGAAACACGGAGATTAAATAATGCAACGGGAGATCAGAAACACGTTAGATCATTTAATATCAGATCATATTTTATTTTCAAGGTGTGAAAGAATCCCTGACAGCTGAAATTTACTGACAGTGACTCAATCCTCGATAAAAAATTTAAAGAGTTTTATTGAGATTTTCTGTGAGAAAAGCCAAAAAGAGTGTTTTCTGCTCATCTAAAGACGGAAATTTTAGTTTAGTTTTCTTCGCAAAAACAACTCAAGCTCAGTCAGTTTGAATGGATAGTGTCTGTGACTTTAACTAGGCCATTCTAACACACGAATGTGGCCGTGTCTCTCTTGAAGGCTGAAATTGTCTCACTGAGTTTTGTTTTTGCGAACCAGAGAATCAGATTTAAAAAACTAAAATGTAAATAATTATATCCTGTAAATGTTTTTTTTTTATTATTATAAACTACACTTTAAAACGTTTAAAGATGGCTTAACTTGAAAATACAAGTAAAGTCAAATAGAAAATAGTTTTGGTTTTAGTTTATAAATTAAAGTTCCTCAAGTTGATTTAACAACAAGAGACAAGTTGTCTAAACATTATTTTTTAGGTTTTGACAGCTCATTAATCTTCAGGTTGATTTAATTATTTCACATTAAGCAAAACAAAAACATCACCGTCTAGTTGAACAAGCACAAAGTTCTATATTATTTCACTCATAATGAGGTTAAAACAACTAATTTAAAGTTAGAAGAATTTATAGTCTTGATTCGGCTTGAAAGAATGAATAAAAGAAAGAACATTTTATTAAAGTCGCACTGAATTCTACACAGAAATATTTACTTTGATTAGCTCAACCGTTGTGAGAAGACATTGTCCTCAATTATTACACACTAACATTAATATTTGCCTTAAAAACACACAAGAGAGACGCTTCATTTTACTCACACTGCAACACAAGATGCAAAAATCTGCCACAAAGCACTCTGGGAAATAATCCCAACTCCCGCCTTGTTCTTCTTCTAGTTGTTTTAAGCGCCAACTTAAAAATCCTGTTTACTCAACTCTTGGAGGTAAAACTAACAAAAACTCATAGTTGAGTTCAAAATCTAAAACTTACAAGAAAGTTAGTAGATGCAACTCAAAGGTTTTACAGTGTAAATACACTATATTATTGAAACAACTTAAAGGGTAAATCCAAATAAAAACATAACTGTCATGTTTTACTCTGATTAAAATATTTTTTATCTGTGTATAGAAAGATATTTTCGTTTATTCAGGAATTGGACTTGAGCAGCTAAAGAGTTAGCATCGCTAACCCTAATGCATTAATCCGAACTGAAATTAGCTCTTCGGATTTTATCCAGAAAAACTAATTTAGGGGAAGCTAAGTGTGCTAGACAATTCTAAAGTTAGCAAACACTCTAAAGCGATAAACAAAAAATTTGCTTCACTATTAGCGAAAATGTGCTAATCTGGATGTGAGTAACTCTAACAAAATGCTTAGCCAGATTCCATGAATGTTCCAAAATGTGCTTGAAGTAAAAGATGCAGGTTGAAGGGAGAAATGGAGCATATTAATAAATGTATCAAAATAAACGGCTAGTCGCTACATTATCTGTCAGACCTCTCTGCTGGTCAGGATGTGATCCTCGCTGAAACCTCAATCTATTTCTGATTGCTCGGGTCCTCAGTCGGTGGTTTGGCCTCAATTAATAAGTTTTGTAGGAATTTCAAGAACAACAGGAGGTGTTAACCCCGTTAGCGCAGCGGCGTGCTGTAGCATTAAGCCTTAAAGATCGCAGAGCCCAAATGAAATGATTGTATCAGATAGAAATCAATGAGAATCCATGGCTTCCTTAATCCTGCTCCAGCTCCCAGATCACTGCCGGTGCAGGCAATCTCTCAAGCGTCATTACGACACCCAGATCGATAGCGGGCAGCAAAGGCCTCCGGTTCAGTTTCTGGTTACTCTGCAGAAGTGAGGAGGAGGCGTTTAAAGGAGAAGAAAGATGAGAGAGGCAGGGACAGCTTCATGTGCTGCTGGTGAATGTAATTAACAAGAGACGATGGAGGAAACACACCTGAATCGTGCCAGTGCTGCAAAGCACAAAACCTTTTGTGCCGTTATTGTCTCACAGTTTGGACTTCAGAATTTCCTGCCTCAAGAGACAAATGAAGAAGCTGGACGTCTGATTTACGATCAGAACCAGAGCAGGTGCATGTCTTTTACTGAGGAGCAATAACTTGTTATTAAGTACTTTCTTATCTTTGGTTTTGACGTTTTGATTCAGTTCAAGACCAATAAAACAATCAAAAGAAAAGAAAAAGAAAAGAAAAGCTCCGGTAGACTCGGTTCAGTTGGGATCAACATTTCCAGCTGCTGTGGTTCTTTCTCTTTGCTCTGAGTCAAACCAAACAAACCCTTCACGAAACCTGTTCGCCTCCTCGCCTGCGGGGGGCGCTGCAGCAAGAACCACTAAAGAAAACAACATGAGAACCTCTGTAGAAGAGGTTTTCTTGTTCTTTTTTCTAGAATTTCCTGAGATTAATCTCTAAATTTCAGATTTTTATTCTAGTAAATTTTAAACTTCTCATGTTTTTTCTAGAAATTTTCTGAAATAAAAAAATTCTGAATTCTTATTTTCAACTTATTAAACTCAGAAAGTTCCAAGTTTTTTTCTGGAAAATTCCAGAATCTCATCTCAAAATTTTTGAGTTTTTTTTCTTTCCAAATTGTCCTGATTTTTAAGAAAATGTTTGAGAGTTTTTCCACTTTTCAAACTAAAAGTTCTAGAAAATTTCTGAAAATATTCAAAAATTTTCTGATACATCTCCAGCAAATTTCTAACTTATCAAACTCACAAGTTTTTTATGGAAAATATTTGAAATGAATCTCAAAAATTCTGAATTCTTTTTAGCAAATTTTTGACTTTTCAAATGTTCCTTTTTTTTTTTTTTTTTTTTAAAAGAACATTTCTGAGATTAATCTCAAAATTTCTAAATTTATTTCTAGCAAATTTATAACTTTTCAAACTCCGAAATTTGCAGTTTTTTTCTAGAACTTGATCGAAAAACTTTCTTGGCAGAAATTCCCTCGTCCTTCTTTCTTGTTTTGCCTCTAATACGCGAGGTCTAATTGTGATGCATTTCCTTGTGAATAAAATAATTGGGTTATCTGCAGGAAGGTCCATCATTAGCAGCAGTGGCCTGTGCTGGAAAAGGCTCAGAGAAAGAGCCTTCAGCGCCATTCCTTGCTCTGTGCTTTGCAGTCGAGTCACAGCGTCTGTTTAAAACCCCTCAATTAAAAGCAGCAAGTCGGGCGCCGCTTTAATGATAGCTGTGATTTTAATCAGGAGCGCCGTTTTCCTCGTAGGTCCTGGAGGTCTGGAGGCCTCGCTGCACGCATCAACTTATCGCTCCCTTTTTTAATTTCCCAGCTCAGTCAAAGTCTGCTCGGTTTGCCCTCTTCCCCCTGCAGACCGCGCTGTTAGGAGGCACATAGTAAGAGAAAATGAAAACAGTATAAGTAATTAATACCATTAGCATCAATATTCTAGTCGTGAGTGGCGAACACGGCGGTGAGAAGCGGTACAGGAAGTCTCAGTGATGGGAATATGAGTGGGAAGAGTGAGAGGAGCATTGTTTACTCTCCGTCTCCGTCTTATCATGTTTCTGAAGGAGACCGCTGGCACAAAGGCACTTTTTTTTTTTTTTAAAACGCAATTAAGAAGGGCCGGCGTAATTACTGCCGCCGCCGCCGCCGCGCGTTGCTGCTGTCACAAAACTCCGTTTGCCCCACGGTCATAAAAAACACACTGAAGAATATTTAGGGATGAATAATTCAAAATAATTGTTCGCACTCAATTATTCATGGAGCCTCAGCGAAGGCAGATTTGCATCTCGCCGCTGTAAATATTATTAATCTTGCCAATTACTAAATTCTCTGCTGCTCCAAATTCTTCAATTGATGTTCCAAATGTGTGCGGCATTTTACAGCCTTTAATGTTTAAGTGGCTTGAAATGAATGTGGCGCAGCCATTACAAGTCATCTGGAAAAATAATCAAGAGATTTTTCACAGCAACCACACCAAACTGCCAAGTGCAACTCAGCCGCACATCAAAACACAGAAATGCTGAAAACCTATTAGCTTCACAATGAAACCTTGTCAAATTGATACGTTCGTTTGGCCTGTGTTTCCTCCTGTGGTGAGCCTGTAAATTATGCTGGGTATTTTTAGTGCTTTGTTTGCAGTCAGTTCTCTTTGTTCTGTGTAGGTTAAAACACCCAAATCAGAACCACGCAGTGACAAATATTACTAAAAGATAGCAGGGTGAAACATGCAAAAATTAAAACACAAACTCAGAATATTGTTAACTTTAAAGCAATCATGACTGCGAAAACGGGCTGCACAGTGGCGCAGTTGGTAGAGCTGTTGCCTTGCAGCAAGAAGGTTCTGGGTTCGATTCCCGACCCGGGTCTTTCTGCACGGAGTTTGCATGTTCTCCCTGTGCATGCGTGGGTTCTCTCCGGGTTCTCCGGCTTCCTCCCACAGTCCAAAA
>CAEGAE010031487.1:0-20934 GCA_903067095.1 Girardinus metallicus | reverse complement strand
GAGTCCAGACCTTAACCCCATTGAGAATCTTTGGGATGTGCTGGAGAAGGCTTTGCGCAGTGGTCAGACTCTCCCATCATCACTACAAGATCTTGGTGAAAGATTAATGCAACACTGGATGGAAATAAATCTTGTGACACTGCAGAAGCTTATTGAAACAATGCCACAGCGAATGTGGGCTGTAATCAAAGCTAAAGGCGGCCCAACAAAATATTAGTGAGTGTGACCATTTTTTGGTGGCGACTTTTTTTTTGGCCAGGCAGTGTATTATGACTTTACTCTCTTTTATTCTTTTTTTTTTTTTCATAGTATGGCCTTATATGCCGTCATTATATACAAGTATATATTTCATCAAAGAAACGTCTGATCACATCACAATAAAACCAGGCTTTGATTACAATCCTTTACGTTTTCCAGCTTCACCTTATCTGTCTCCTTTTCTTCCTGTCTAAGTTTGAGTGGAAGCTCAGTCCCAGCCTGACCCATTTCTATTCCATTCCAGCATTTTTTTTTTTTTTTTTTTCTGAAATGCTCCTGCTCATCAAGACTGTAATTTCAGAATCACAGTAATCAGCCAACCCCCAGGAGATCAGCGAGCATGAGGGAGTCTGCTAAATGCCGGCGTCTGTTGCCGCTCTCAGGCAGCCCTATGACACGGCGCAGCCATCAGCCCAGACTGTTTCTCTGCTCTTTCCCCATTTCTGACACACCAAGACGCATCTGAGCACAACTGGAGTTCATTTTGTTTTTTCTTGCCCAACACTGTAATGCATTTACGTGATGGAGTGAGAGACGCGAGTAGCGCGGCGATTCCAAGAAGTGCAATTTCGCTCCATTTTTCCGTCCCTTTTACTTTTATAATGCTCTCTCCTTTTCATCTGTTCTTCAAACAGACGCTGCTACATGAAAAGACATGGATCCCGTTTCATTCGCTCTTAATTGTTTTATCAAAGAGCCAAAGAAAAATTCAGTTCACTGGGAGCTATTGTGCGGTGTCGGACCCAGCACCTGTAGCTCACGTCCTGTGTGTTAGCATCTTCATTCTCAGTCCACATAACTCAGTCTCTCCTTGGTACAGATGTGTCATGCCTCTGCAATGTAACCATTACAACCAATTCCAGGGATAAAGTTTTCAGTACACCAAGGTTTCAAAACCATTGTAGCGGTGACCTAACGCCAACCTTTTGACCAATGGTAACTCTGAATTAGATCAATCAATAAATTATATCTATAAAGCACCCTTCATACTAAAAGCAGCTCAAAGTGCTGTACAGATCAATAAAAACAAACAAAAACAATTACCCACCCCAACCTTACATGGAGAAACATACAACTGCATGGAAAATGCACAGACTAAGCAGAAATGATTCAATTCAGGAAATGCCTTTAAAAAAGTCTGGTCTTGAGCCTGTCCTTAAAGACGGCAGCATTTTCTGCAGGTTCTCTGGCAGACCGTTCCACAAACGGGGTCCATAATACTGGAACGAAGCCTCACCATAAGTGTGTGTTCCGACTGTGGGAAGTGTTAATAGTCCGGTGCTAGGGGTCCTCAGGGTTCGCATAAGGTAATATCAGCTCTGCAAGATGAGACGGTGCAAGACCATTAAGACATTTAAAAACCAGTAAAAGAATCTTAAAATCAATCCTGAGACGTACTGGGAGCCAATGCAATGACTTTAAAACAGGTGTGATGTGAGCCTGCCTTCTGGTCTTGGTTAGCACTCGAGCTGCAAAGTTTTGCAACGGCTGAAGGCTGTGTAGGGTTTTTTATTTTATTTTATTTTTTTTCTTCTAGGGAAAGCAGAAAGTGGGGCATTACAATAGTCTATACGGCTGGAAATAAAAGCATCAGAGTCTCAGTATTAGAGAGAGAGAGTGGGCCAAACTCTGGCTATATTTTTTAGATGATAAAATCCTGTTTTAACTATTTGTTTAATATGTGGAATAAAAGTAAGCTCAGAGTCAAGAAGAATGCCCAGGCTTCTGACTTGGCTTGAAGGTTTAAAAGATGCAGTTTGTAATTTTTGATTTTCTAGTCCAATGATTAAAACTTCTGTTTTGTCCTGGTTGAGCAGGAGAAAGTTCTGTGCCTTCAAGGTCTTTATGTATTAAAAAGTGCAGTGATTGGCTGGGGGTCGTCCTGAGACAATGAAATGCATAGCCGAGTGTCATCACCATAACTGAAGCTGATTCTACGGTTCCTGATGACTCCACCAAGCAGCAACATGTACAAATTAAAAAGTAGAAGACCTAAAATAGAGCCTTGGGGACGCCATAGTTAACGTCATGAATCTGTGAGGAGCAGACGCCGTAGGGATCATTAGGAGTTATGTAGGGATTCACCTGTCAGGTGGGGTGTCTGTTGATTAGAACTGTCTTGCAGACAAGAAATCTGGCCGTAATGGGAAAACAAGAGGAAAGTGGTTGTTTTAAAACGTAAACAAAATTCCTGTTTGAAGTTTGCCACGATCCATCCAATGTGGACGAAGGTGCTCTGTGCAGAGGTTCAGCTTGTTTTGGTTGACACACAGAACCCTGTCTGTGGTGGAAAACCAGCACTACACATCACCCTGTAACACTGTAATGGAAGCGTCATGCTTTTCTACCACAATGACAGGAAAGCTGGTCAGAGGGAGATAAATACAGGGCAATCCTGGAAGAAAAAATCAAAAACCTGTTATGAACTTGAAAACGCATTAGATTGTGAGATTCATGTTCCAGTAAGACTGATTCTTACTGGAACTGATTAAATGGAAGCATTCTATGTGTGAATGGCCCAGTCAAAGTCCACATTTAAATCTAATTGATAATCTCTGGCAAGAGGCGTTCGTAGATGCTCTCCACCCAATCTGAGTGATCCCGAACTACTGCCAAGGAGAATGGACAAACGCTTATCTCCAAATGTCCAAAGGTGTTAGAGAGAAGCTAGCAGACCTCCTCCTACTGACGGGAAGCTGTGGCATCACCTGTGTTTTTGCTGGAATTGACATAAATGGCGATTCTACCTAGTCCTGTCACAATAACTACTTTTACTGGACAATAAATTGTCCCAGAAGCTATTGCGATAAACAATATTGTTGTTTGAGATCATTTTCAATTAATGATAAAGCCATAATAATCCAGTGTGTCCCTCAAATATGAATAAACATCAACTCTTAATGAACATGTAACACTGGAACTAGCAGACATTTTAAATATCTAAAATAAACACTCAAGAAAAGAAATAAAATGGATACTAATGTCTCTCTGAACAAAATTGCCTTTGAGATCAATGCAGCAGACTGAAGACTTTTGTCATGCAATCTTTGGTACGAAGAGGGAGAAAAATAATTCAATCAACTGGAAATTGAGCTTATTGCATCAAGATTAGTTCTACCAAATATTTGATAATCTTGAGTAAAAATGTTCACCACAATTCTACAATGGACTTGGATTACTTTGAATTGTGGCAAAGTCTGATGCTCAGATTTCAATTAAACCAAGATTTTTAAGACTTGAAGGCAAATTGAGTTTGATTGGAGGTCACGTTGACACCTGAAATATATAATTTGCTGACATTATAAAAAAAAAAAACTGGCTGAGGCCTGAAGTTGAGGTACTTGTTGGAGAGATTATTTTAGAGAGGACAAATAACTAGTTGGTAAGACGAGACATGATTCTCCTACAGAAGGGAACATTTATTCATAAACATGTAGGCATAAAAGATTGCAGGGTTTAACAACGTGCTCTTTGCTCAGACTTCTCATCTCTTACTCGCAGAGGAAAGTGTGTGAACCAAAACTGCCAGCAGGTTTTAAAACGGACTGAATCAGCAAATGAATCTTGTTGTTGAACCCTTCACTCTAAGTGCTCCGCGTCGCTCGGTCGACCAGCCGGCCTCTTCTGCTGCCACTGAATCTGGGGATGCGAGAGTCGTTTAAAGTTACGAGCTTGCGGGTTGCTGTCAGAGACGAGGAGGCCAGAGCAACTGCTCTATTTATCATCAGGGAGTGACTGTTAACAGATGATGGCTGTAAAGTGTAAAGGCTGTTGGAGGAGTATATCAAGTGAAGAAAACAGCCCATTTTCCTCTCAGGAAGACTCAAAAGCCTTGAAGTGGCTCTTGTTCCTCTGTTCTTATAGGCAGAACAAATGGAATGCAGCTGGGCCGCTTCTTGGGCACTACTGATCTACAAACTATTTTTTCCCTTCTTGTTCTTGTTTATTTATAAAGGTTATATTGCTCTATTGGTATCAGCTTCCTCAAAAGTGCAAGAAGTAGGCAGGCAGAGGTTTCATGTGAAATGCCCCCTCCTCCTCTGCCCACAAACAAAAAAGTACCACTTGTCTAATTTGACACAGAGCCTTCAGTTCTAATTTCCTGCTCATGTGCGAAAACTGCAATTTCCAGCAGCACGAGCCCCCGCTTCCCCACTGCTTAGACCTTTCTCAATAAAAACAGTAGTTTGAATAAAAGAAACCCTAATTAGTGCCTGCTGACTGTGCACTTGTGTTCCAATCAGCTCTCTAGCAGTGGGATAATTAGCGCTTGGCCAGAGTGGGCCCCCTCCCCCCCCCCCAGTTTCCTCCTTGGCAACATACTTAGCTGGAGATCTGAGAGATGATATGCTCCATGCCACTAGCAGTCACCAACATGTTTCCCCTGTATTCCTCATTAACCTTCCCTTCATGCTCGTAGCTCTTCAAATAATCCAGGTTTCAGGTTATTGCTAATAAGCTACATTTGTTTGGTAGAGGATATATCGGCTGCCGACAGGATTTTCTTTTTTCTTTTTTTTTTTTTCTGATCTAACCAGCAAGAGACCCATTTTAGTCACAGTTCAAGGCTGACTTTGGGCAATGATTTGTCCACTCTGCTGCATATTTTAAGGCACTAGCATGATCCTTTTCCACTGTAATTCACTTTGTCAGTCTTTTGTTTCCATCTTATTTGTACTGCATAGGGATTTAATGACATACACACAGTTAAGATCATACACAATGCTTTCACAGGAATCCCAGCTCAGGATTTTAGCAAAATTTCAGGGGAAAACCAAGAATCACTATTTTGTGTTTCACACATGGAAAAGAGGTTTCATGAGATTATCACGAGAAATCAGTAGTATCTTTCTCTTTATTCCATGATGTAAACCAATTAGTTGATGTTTTTGTATGCTTTTATCCAAATCAACTGAACGATGATCAAACAAGACTGACGGTCGGGTTCTGTTAAAGGTGACAGGGTGATGGTGTAGAAAAAGAGTGCAAGCATATAGAGTAGAGCAGTAGAGGGAGTCGGGAAGTACTGGGTAGGTGCTAGGCTAAGATAAGAGATGCTCTCTGAAGAGCTCAGGGCTTCAAGACTCTTACTTTTGACAGCGGTGCTCAGTAGGTCATTCCACCATTGTGGAATAAAGCAGGAAATAGAAACTGGATCATCTTTAGCATGGTGTAGGACTTCAAATCCACGCCTTGAGGTTTGGTGTCCTGCAACTTTTTGAGATATCCAAGGTCCAACACACCTGAATTACCTCCTCAGTGCAGTCAAGTTTTCCAGAGTCCTGCGAATCACCTCATTATTAGCCTCAGGTGTGTTGAAGCAGAGACTCATCCAATAGCTGCAAGATGCCAGACCTCCCGCCTTGAATTTTAAGAGCCTTGGTGTGGGCGCTGCTAGCCGACGATTGGAGTGACAAAGTCATGAGCTTTAGCAAGAGCATTCAAGTATTTTGTAGTAACTTGAATTTAATTCAGACTGCTAAGGGTAGCCAGTGAGTCTCAATGAACATTTTTAGTCCACCCACTATCTGTAGATCAGTGGTCTCAAACTCCAGTCCTCAAGGGCCAATGTCCTGCAACGTTCAGAAATCTCTTTGCTTCAGCACACCTGTCTCCAGTATTAGTTCATTAGCATAGCTCTATATAGCTTGACTGTGTGCCAGTGAGACAATTTCGCCATTTAATTCAAGTGTGTGGGACAAAGGACGCATCTAAAAGTTGCAACACTGTGGCCCACAAGGAATGCGGTTTGTGAGACCACTGTAGTCATGGGAGATTACTTCACCAGGACCTGCGTGACATTGTTGGGTTCAGTCCTGATTGATATTTGTTATGTTTAACTATGCAGAGATGTAAGATTGACCAACAGAGGCAACATGATCTTTACAGGTCAGCTGGTCAACGATCAGCCACCCAGGTTTTTAGCTGCCTTTACTGGAGCAAAAGATGGGGATTAATTTTGGATTACAATTCTGTGGTGTGTAGTGAGTTTGGCTGTAAAAACAAGCAGTGTAGAAAGAGAGGTCTAGTTGGAGTTAAGGGTTTTAATCCATGTGAGAGAGATGGTCTGAGATTCTCAAGACCTTGTGGTCCTCAGGTGGGAATGACAAATAAAGCTGTGTGTCATCAGCATAGCAGTAGTGTCAGAAGCCATGTGATTGGATGATTTGACCCAATATTGTGATGACTTAAAACAAATAACTCTTAATTATGAAATGCTCAAGATGTTTTGTGACTTGCAGCAGATCATGGCGCTCTCTTCCTTCTCACTCCCATCCTTTTCTTCTGCAACACACGAGGCGGCGGGAGGTTTTCACACCACGCGGGCTTTGTCAGAATCCCCGACTGTGGTTACATTTTCCAGTAAAATCAGCCCTGTATTTATTCAGTCTGTTCCTGTCACGAGACATCATTTCCAACCAGATCATTAATCATTCCTTGTGTTTGACAGGCGAAACCTATCCTCAGCATGTCTGTGTGCTTGTGTGGAAGTGTTCATTTCTCTCTGTTTGCTTAGCCTGGCATTTATTCAGTGACAGACAGACACTGGGGCTCAACGATGGCGGGTGTCAGGCTCCAGCTCCTTGGCCCAGACCCTTGCATTAATGAGGGTGCCATCAGTGGGCTGAACACTTTGTTTCAGTGGAGCCCCCCCTCCGTGCGCGTGTCTGTGTGCCGCCCCATAACAGCCCCCACACATCACTACCCATTGTTTCCTGCTCACAAATAAAGCAGGAATTAATCAGCCGATTGGCACGAGTACTGGCTCTGCTTGGTCAGTGCCCCTCACTTCAGTCGCTTTAGCTCTGAGCCTCATCCCACGAGGTTAGTCCGATTGCTGAGAGGCTGAGCCGAAGCCCTCAGTCGCAGGAACCTGCAGACTTCCAGCGTAATCTCACATACTTGATTTATTCCTATTTCTGCACCAAAGTCAGGCGACTAATTAGCTATGAAGACATTAGTTTTGCCTGAGCTAATTGTACCGCCTCCCCTGGTCAGAGAAAAAGAAATTTAATGCAATTGTGTCACAGGTGTACTTCATGCTTTTATTATGCTTGTCATTCTTGTAACTGCTTTGGAAAAAATACTACTTTAGAAATGTGAACTATGGACATTCGGCATTGGGAATGTCTGATGCTGAAACATGTTTAGCATTGAGATGCTGTTTTAGGTGTGAAAAGGCTCAATGATGGGCGATTTCATTTCTTCACAACTTTAACACAACTGTGGTCTTTTTCCAACGTCCCATCAGATTGTTCTCTGAAGCAAAAATGAAACCCCAGTGGTCCAAGAGAACCAGCTTTGTCGACTATCGCTTTCCCTTGCAGATGTCACTTGTGCGTCAGACTTACAAGTCTGACGCACAAGAGCAGGAATAACTTTTGCATGTAGCAGGAATAACTTTTGCATGTATAAAAAAAGTGTAAACTGTCTTTGTGTTTCAAAGACCCAGGATCTGTGGAAGACAAACAGACCCACAGCGTCACAAGTCCTCCCTCGACTGAACACTTTTCCACGTATTCAGCTGTTGTCATTCTAAACCAACCTGAAGTGTGGCTGTTGTTGCCACAAAGCTCACTTCCAGTTTTTCAAACCAGAAAAGTAGTTAAATGCCTAGTAGCAAACTCCACATCTCGATATTCATAAAATTGGGACAGGTCATCGTGTTTTTTGGCATTCCTCACCATCAATCAGTTAATACCCCAACTGCCACTCTTTGGTGGCGCTCCCTACCAAGGAGCATTGTGCTCTCTAAATATACAGACCCATTAAACAAGCTGGAATATTGAAAAGTCCATTAATTTCAGGAACTTTATCACCAAGTGAAGCACATTTTTAGATTAATTGCACACAATTAATCTAAAAATTGTGTGCAATTGCTGTTCCCCACCTGTTTCTGTTTACAGTAATGAGAACATGACATTTAAAATTAGAACATTGCATCAGATCAATAAAAATATGTATAATACAGAAATGTGGGTTTAATGAAATGTATGCATAATGCCAGCTTAAAGGTTATTTTAAAAGGTAGTTTTAATCTGACAAACGAACCTAGTCAGAAATCGTATTATAGTTTACTGAATATGACTGTATGCGGGTGATCCTCCAGCCGGTCACTAACAAAATGAGTCAGTGTCCCACCACATGCATCATGTCATACATATCATTTCTTCCTCAGAGACAAAGTCATTAATTAATAAATAGCATTTCCTAGAAAATGTGACCAACTCACAAAGTTTATGTAAGTTCAAAGTAAAAGTAGAAGAGATGCTTCAGTCAACATTACTTTAAAAAAAGGTTTGTAAAGCTACCAGTAATTGGACAATTACGGGATTGTCCCTTGTGGAAAAATATAATCAAATCAAAGAATGTAAAGTCCATCTATTTGACAGCAACTAATAAGGTAGCCAACAAATGGCCTTCTGTGTATGTTAAAACTGTGCATTGAAATCTGCTCAGATTTAAAACAACGAAGAGAAGAAAAAAAAAAAAGCTAACGGATTAAAAGGATCATTTTGACATATAAACCAACTATTTTTGTGGCTGTTGCCGTTTTTGAGCAACCTCACACCCTCCCACATTCGCAAACAGGTAATCATGTTCACATTGTCACTCTGGCATTGTTAAATTTAGTCACAGTGCTTAGCAGGTGCAGCAGAAGTGTGTGAGCCGAGTCCTAGGAGGTGTTCCTGCACATCAGAGACGCTGCCTCTGTGTCTGATTAGTTGTCTGCTGTCATGGCGGGGCTGCTCTCTGCATCTCTCTCTCACTCTGTGTGTTCTTTTTTATTTCTCCCTGTACCAGCCACAGGGGACCATTACTGCCTCTCTTTGTTTGGTTTGTGATTCACCCACTACATGGCAGCCCACCCTCGGCACTTATTCTTGGCCTGAATGTGTCAATTAGACCCCGGTAATAGTTTTTGACCTAAAAGCCACCAACGACTGTACTTTACTGGAATCCGAATACGTCAGCTTTGACATTTTCTGCTGAGAAGAGAAAAACCTCGACCTCATCTACATCTGGTGATCATGCCAATGGGAGCTGCTGGTTTTGAGGAGAATACCATTACACAAGATTGCTTTCTAATATTATCCAGTGAAAGCAGTTGTCCTTGAAAATCTGTGTTTCAATTTCAGTACAAATTTTAACTCTTTCCAAATCGTTGAAATGGGGGATTCAGGAAGCTTGTGGAAGAACATGCTCCAGTCAGATGAGGCCAAATTTGATCTTTTATAGTAGAAATCTCCCTCTGCACATGGACCTGAACACACTATCCAAATGAAGAAACTCATATGGTGGAAGAACCATCATGCAACAAGGAAGGACAGACAATTTGGCAAAGTTTCCTCGCATCCTTCAGTCTTAAATTCATTTTAAAGAAAAGTTGAGCTTAAGTACATTAATCACTGCTCTTAAATGTTGTGGCAGGACTATTTAATCTTACATACTCTTTACATATTCTCTTTATGTTTTCTTCTTTTATTTTTCTCATGGGACTTAGTTGCACTCAGACATCTTCATTGTGTCCTATAACTCAGTGTTTCTCAATTACGGTCCTCACGCTCCCTCCCCTGCATGTTTTAGCCGTTTCCTTTCTGCCACACACCTGGATTGTATCTGTGGGTGATTAACAGCCTTCTGCAGTACTTGATGGTTATGCGATCATTTGAATCGGCTGTTCTGGAATAGAGATGCATCTAAAACATGCGGAGCAGGGGGGCCTGAGGACTGGAATTGAGAAGCACTGCTATAACTAGACGTGGTTGAGGCTACCGGTAGCTAGCTGCTAGTGCACTCCTGTTGGCTAGCTTTTTTTTTTTTTTTTTTTTGAGTCTATTGTGGATGAGTACAAATTTATTGCCATTTTTTTGCCACTAGCTCATTTTCTGTCTAGCTGAAAACAAAATATCATCTTGTTTAAGTGAGAGAGGTCATAACAGTAAAACAGCAACACCTCTTGGGATGTTTAAGTGTCTAGAAGAAACGGTGACGAGGAGGAGAGTCGGAGGGAACGGCTTTATGCCTTTTTAACAAGTTGTAATCTGTCAGAGGAACATTTTTATATCTCGTTATGAAAAGGTTTGTTGTGTCTTCATAAGATTTAAAACTTGTCTTGTTTAAATGAGAAACTAACAAACTTTAGTGTTAATGAGTTTTGCATCTCTTTACAACGTGAACATTTCTCATTAGGAGATGATGCATATGAATTTATTACCATAAGGCTAGGTACATTCAGGGCAAAAAAAATCACACAAAAAAAACGTTTAAGCTTGGCAATATGACACTTAAGGCTATAAAGAGCCATATGCAGTGCCAAGAGTCACAAACAGACCCCAGACGTTTTTGCTATGCTTGGTTGTAATGCATATTTATAGTTTTTTTTCTGTCTTAAATTTCATTCAAGGTGATATTAAAAATGCTTAAAAAGGTTTACATTTGACTTGCTGAAACCTGCGGATACCCTGGTTCATGTGATGCATCATTTATTATGTTAACGATTGTGGTTATAACATGACAAAATGTGAAACGGATCAATAATTTCAACTAGATTGAATTGTCTGTTTAATTTTGCCTCCCTTGTGTTTTCTTCTTGCCTTCCTAACTCCATCTATTCTGGTTCTCCTCCAGGGGACACCACACAAAGGATGAGATCCGCTCCGTTTCCAACCCCTGCAGAATTGGACGCATATGCTAAGAAGGTTGCCAACAACCCCCTTACCATCAAGATCTTTCCCAATAGTGTCAAAGTCCCCCAGCGCAACCACGTGCGCCGCACGGTCAACGGGCTGGACACGTCAGGCCAGCGCTACAGCCCTTACCCCCCGTCTCAGGCCAGTGCCAAGACGGGCCTCCTCGCCATCGTCAAGGCGCCCTTGGTCAAAGGCGTCCTGAAAGATTTCGACGGTAGCCGGGCTCGCTTGCACTCTGAAGTCAGTATGAACCCTCCCACTGGACCCTATCAAGTGGCTTCAACCAGCACTTTAAACCACCACCCACCTCTCCCCAGCCTGCCCCGGCCCCAGCACAGCTTGACCCACCAACAGCAGGACCTGCCTCAGACTTTACACCTACCCCTTTCGCAGCCGCAGGCTCACACTCAGAGTCTTAGACACCCTCCTCCTTTGGCCCTGCACCCTCAGGGGCCAAGCAGACTCCAGACTTTGACCCAGCACCCAGCCCTCGGCCACCCGCAGGGCCCCCCCGCAGTTATGCTTCAGCAACAGCTGCCGCCCGGCCCGCAGGTGAGCAGAAAGCTGCCGGATGGCGACGCGCCACCTAACGTTACCGTCTCTACCTCAACCATTCCACTCTCGATGGCCGCCAGGCTGCACCAAGTCCGGCAGGCCGACCTGAGCACCATCGTGCATCAGCTCAACCAGTTCTGCCAAGCGCGGGGCCAGGGCCCGGGGGCCAGCTCCATGTGCGAAGGCCAGATCGCCAACCCTAGTCCTATCAGTCGCAACCTGCTCATCAGTGCGTGCTCCAGGGTCTCCATGCACAGTAACCCGGCCACGCCCGGCTTCCCCCCACCCAACTGCATCATTGGCCCCCAAGAAAAAGCCACTGCTCCAATGGGAGCGCACCCTCCGCCCAGCGTGGCCGGTTTGAACCACTTGCCTTCCAACCACGCTGACCCGCAGCATCTGCAGCACCACGTTCACCCCCAACCGAATCCGCTCCAACACACCGCCCAGCAGCAGCAGCAGCAGCAGCAGAAGATGCGCTCCTGGAACCCCCATCAGCTGACTCACGTCCCCCATATTCAGAACAGCATGACGCACCTCTGTAAACAGCCTTCTAGGGACCCATCCTTCCAGTTCAAAGGCATGGGCTACCCAGGGGAAGTGCTAGGGGGTCAGCCGTACTCACTGAAGCCTCCCCTGGACCGGCCAACCCCCTCCCCACCTGTCAACAGCAACATGCCCGGCCCCATGGCCCACTACACCAACGGCCACTACTTCCAGTCCCACATCTGGAGCAGCAGCATCCTTCCCACGCCCAACAGTGACAGCTCGGGGTCTCAGGACGTAGCCATGCCATTCCATAATGCCGGCCCAGGAGGGTGTACCACGCT
Organism: Girardinus metallicus; assembly: GCA_903067095.1. Taxonomy (NCBI): domain Eukaryota; kingdom Metazoa; phylum Chordata; class Actinopteri; order Cyprinodontiformes; family Poeciliidae; genus Girardinus; species Girardinus metallicus. The sequence continues at coordinate 8,597 of CAEGAE010031487.1, read as the reverse complement.
GGACTGTGGGCCCCCTGGGGCTCCCCATTACAGGCTCGCAACAAGCTCCACCACGTCCTCGTCCGGCCAGACTAATCTGATGCAAACGGCAGATTACTTGGGTGGGGACTTCCAGACGCCCTACTTCCGCGATCAGAATCTCGGGTTGATGGGCAAGATGCACAGGCCCCCTCTGAGCAGGGTAGGTCCAGAGGTCGGAGATGGCAGAACCGCTCTCATCCAGCACCCAGGGTACAGATAAGCTATGGCCTTGTCTCCACAACCTTTATCAAGCCCCTTTGTTTAGTCTTAAGAAAGGAATCACAAGAATAAAACTCCACAGATAACCTAAAGGATATCAAGTATTAAAGAGGGTAAAGTAATATATTTAACGCAGAACAATAGTTTTTTTTTTTTTTTTTTTCTCCTTTTTGTTTCTCCTTTTTGTTTCATCTTGCAAGTGATCAATTCCTTGATTTTTAGTTTTGCTTTTTTCCTGGCTCCACAGGTAGCTATTATTTCCTGAAATTTGTGTGGGTGTGCGCGCGTGTGTGTATATACACACTCGTAATCCTCTCTGCTTCTTCCTCGACCATACATTGAATTTCTGTGCCTGGATTTGAACAGATTCCGCGTCATCTCTACTTCAGATTCATAACGTGACTTTTTCTTATGCATGTAAGAAAGAAGTAAAAGTTATCGCTCACAAAAAAATGGCAACATCAGCTGATATTTTCGCTCTTTTTTTTGTTGTGATTTTACAGGACAATATCAGGAATTCTTTGGCTGCGACTGGTTTAGACTTCACTTTGGTGGTGACGCTAAAATTAAGTACAATCACTTCCATGCAGAGAAAAGGAGACTAATGGGAAGGGGGCTACAATAATAAGTATGATACATGTTAGCAGAGGTTTTTATTCTGTTAATTTATTTGTATAATAGGACTACTACAGATAAACTCCTTTCAGTTGGTATAAGAAGCATGTAATCAGGTTGTTTGTACATTATGAAGATAAAGCAGGAGCAAATATGACAAAAAAAAAAAGCCAATGCTCTGTTCTGCTTATAATGCTGCAGTGAATTCAGGTAATTAAAAAATAAGACTTGTTGCTAGAGCCACATTTGGCGACAAGATTCAGAAATACTAAGGGCAGAAAATAATGAAAACCGTTTCCCTCCTCTACCTTAAAATGGCCAAAGTCAGGTTGATGAAGACACACCAGTATGAAATTGTGCCATCACATCTTTGTCTACTTTTCAGACTTGTTTTTGTTTTGTTTTTTTTTTTGGGGGGGGTTTGTAACAAAATGTATTACTTGAATGTCGAGGCTCTTCGTTTTGCAGGTATCGAAAGGGATCTGTCGTCTTTGTGGACACTGAAGAAGTTTGTTTCAATGCGATGCAGAATTTAAAGCCAAGGCGGAGCTTTCTAACCCCCTGACCGGGTTAGAAACAGAGTCAAAAGTGAGTTGCTACTGATGCTGATGTGAAGTCTGCTCTAATAGACCAAATTGATCACTTGCAAGATCGTTCGGAGGGTAAACGAAACCGGGGGTTTCGGTTCAACGTGAAAAACAGCAAATGCATTGTTTATTTTCTTGTACACTGGCTTACCTACTAGACTACTGTAACTTTTAATGATTGTGTGTGAATGTTGCCAGCGCAGTTAAAAGTGAGCGTTGGCGTGTGTGCGCAAGTGTGTATGCGCGTGTGTGTATAATACCACAATGACATCTATGTTTTGTTCACCTAACTCCCTAACAGCCCTTAAAAAGCCTTAAGTGTTTGGTCCTTGGACTTTCCTTTGACAATGAGCATGGTTTTAATAAAAAAAAACCCAAATAAAGAGAAGGAGGAAGGAAAGGACATACAGAAACAGCAATTTCTTTTTTCTTTTTTTTTTTTGACTTTTAATTTGAATGAAGATTTTTTTTTCTTTTTTTTTCCATCGACAGCAATTCCTTAGAGATTCCTTATGGTTGGAAAGCAAGAAAAAGGAGGAATATTTTGTAATTATATATTTTTAGCAATGTGTAGTTACTGAGCTGTAACTTTTTTTTTTTTCCAGTTTCAAAGCTTCAGTTTGCAGTTGTGACTATTTATACTTGATTTGCTTATTTAAATTTTATTTTCCTCTTTTGTTTCTTGTACTATTGCTGTGAAATGGAAGAAGGTCCACGAGCCTTTCTTTTGTGTCATTCTGTACGACAGATAAGAGGCAAGAGCGTGAGAGTTGTGCTACTCTTTTTGTAATATTGTAATAATAAAATAAAGTTCTAATTTATGCTTTGAAATGTGTCAGAACTGTCATTTGAACAATTTAGAGCAGTGGGGCCTGATTTGATTCGTGTTTGGGATCGTTATCCTGGCGTCAACAATCTGACCCAAACTCTTGTTCCTCAAACTCTTTCAGAGTGAGGACCACTTAACCCATTTAACAAATGTGGGTTAAATGGTTAACCTGAAGCTATAGCGCATTGCATATGATGCAGCCTGAAATGAAAATACTAGTCTCTAAACTCCCTTATTGATGTTTTCTTTTGGTCATCCTAATGAGAAGAGTGATGCTGATTTGTAAATGTGACTGGCCACAACAAATCCGGTCATCTTAGGCATTTTGAGTCATTTACAGATTCTGGAAGTGTCTAAGCTTTCCAATAATACCAAACGCATGAAAATAAAAGTTGTCCTTTACTACCATTATGTGCATTGATGACATTTAGGGACTTTTTGTGATTTAGATGCACAATCAAAGAAAAGTAGACTTGAGTTGCTTCAACTTAAACAAAAAATCCTTTTTGGTTTAACCCATTTCTATCAAGTGTATTTATTTGCTTTATTAAATATTTAAATAAAAATAATTGCTGTTGGGCTGAAAGCAGAGCATCATTCATTATCAAGCAAAGTCATAAAAAAATAAAGAACAGTTCTGACTAACTGGAGCGATTCCTACCGCTAAAAGGAATCCATTCGCTAGTGAACGACACATCAACACTCGGCAGCTATGACTTGGCTTCCTCTGATCGTATAAGTAGTCCTGGAGTTATTTTCTTTCCATCGGTATCTGCAGCTTTTCTTTTGAGTGACCCGGTCGTAAGCCAGTTTTCCATCATTATTATATTTTTAACACAATCCCTTGGTACCCGTCTCACTTTTAGCTAATGTCACGGCAAATAAACGGTCGTTTACATGCAGTACCTCGCGGACCACTAGGGGCCGCCCGTGAACCACCAGACAACAGTTTGAGAAATACTGCCCTCAGTGGAAGGAAGGTGGGTACGATGATCAGTGACCATTCAGGTTGAAGTGTGGCCATCGAACAGTGATGTATGTAAACCAAGTTATTTATATATATATATATATATATATATATATATATAAGAAAAGATTCTACCTCTTCAAGATTGAGTTATTTGGCCTCAATGGTGAGAAGAATGTTAAGAGAAACCAAGAGGAGGGTTTCAAACCTGGTTGTCGCATGATGGTGAGATTCTGCTTTGGTGTTAGTTGTACTGGGGCAAAAGGGTGGAATGATGGTGAAGAATTCAACTTCAACTCAAATCAAAGGAAGACTGAAACTTTGAGGCGGCTGGAAATGCATACAAGTCTGGTTCTGGAATGGATAAGGTAGGTTAACACTAAGCTTCTGGAGTGACCCAGACCAAAACCCAATTATGGACTAATCTTAAAAGCCGGCTCCATGGCAAGAGATCAACCAATTTAATTGGATTCTAACCTTCCCAAAAAGAATAATGATCAAATATGATGCCAGATGTTCTTTGATGTCTCCACTAAATGTTTGTCAAAGTCATACCTGTATATTTTATCCTATTTGGATTAAATATTAAATTCTTGTTTTTAAATATCCAATAATCAACTGCGAATACTTCTTTTTTTATATCGTCGGTACACTGGGCAAAAAATGCTCAAATGCATCTCTGAAAAGCCAAAATGATCACCTTTTATTTGTATAACATAAGGAAACTACAACTAGAGCCGCACAGCCAAAGAAGCGACTGAACAAAACGTTCTGGAGCACGAATAATTTGTAACTGTGTCAGCCGGAGCCGAAGGTGGCGATTGTTGCTCCGATTGCTGTGCTTTCGTGCCCTTTATCCAGGCCTGCCTCTGCCTCATAGCTAGAGGAAGTCGAGTAGACGGAGCAAGCTGTGAAATCTGCAGGCCTGATCTGACTGCAGTAGATTTAGCTTGTCTGGCTGTGATGAAAATGGGACCTGCATAAAGGGCACACAGCAGGAGAGGCAGGATCAGCACCTTGGTGATCAGTATAACGCCATGATGGATTTTAAGCCACACCAGAGGCGCTGGAAGGTTGGGGCGTCTTTGCACCGCTCACGATCAAAATCAGCTCGTTGACATACACATCACAAGACATTTTAATTAAAAATACAACATTTCATGTAGGATTAAGCAAAACTTGTTACAGCATGCCTAAAGGTACATTTTTAATAGTTATTGACATCAAACACGGAAAGACCCTCAATATTTTCCTTGCTACTGTTGATATTACTTGAATGTTTCTTTTGAAATTGTATTTACAACAACGCAAACACAGCAAGTCAGTTAGGGAATCAGTTCACGCTTTTCTCTGTTCAACAATAATATGTTTGAGTTGGAAAGCCTTGTTGCTGGTATCATTCAGGCTGAACAACCATGTTTAAGTCTTCATATATTCAGGGGACTCATCTCAGTGGACTGAGGCGTCCTCCTATTCTTCCAAGTGCCCTCCATGAAAATGCCTCTCCAGCTCCTCCCTGTGGAAAAACAAGGAAATATTATAAGATCTGGATTTATTTACAGTCTTGGAGACATTTGTTTTTTTTTAAACAACCTCTGTTAAATCCTCTGGAAGGGCTGTCCAAATCAGGCTGCTGGCTCCGATCACAGAATCCCGGATCCTCGCTGATGTTGGCCAGGTTGGTGTTCCATTTGTTCCAGTTCATTTCCTCGACCCTAAGGAGACAAGGCGACGCATGCTTCCATTACTTCCAGCTGTGCAACACCTGAGGTAGCTTTAAGTAGCTTGAAACCTTGTGAACTGTGCATCGGTTGACCCTGAACACACAGCGGCATTTTCTGTTAATTATATACAGCACTAAACCTAATCAGCTCTCTGATTAGTTCTTGCTGAGGTTTCCCGATTTTTCAGCTGCTCAGAAGATGAGTAAGTTGTATCAGGAGTTTTTGTTTCACAGCGCAAGAAATGTCCAAAAAAAAAAAAAAAGATTAAACTGCATCCAGTTGAAACCAGACATACCATTAAATTAGCCAAATGTTACCTGTTCAGACCTCCAGGTTAAAAATTACTACTTTTAACCCACTCTCTTTTTTGCCGCAATGCTCAATGTTAGTACTTTAACATATTATTTACTTAAAAATCTAACATAGTTAAGAATAATTCAGTATGTTAAATCAACAAACAATTGAACTGGTTCATATCTGATCCAGAACTGGTTGGCAAAATAACCTAAACTAGGGTTTAACTCCAGCTCAGCAGTTTACTATTAATGTTTGGAGTTTTGCAGTCTACCACAGAATACATTTTGCTTCTTTGCTGTTTCTCTGTATGAAAGTTTTGCTTTCTGTTGCCCATACCCCAAACTTTAGATAAATTAATGATTACAGGTTCACTTTATTGGTATTTACCTCCAATAATATGTTTACAATGCCTCGCTTTCCATCGTCCTTCCTTCTATCCTTGCCCTGCCCCACCAATTATCTTTTGAAACACATTAGTGGACCTCTTACCTTTGTAGGGTCTTTTGTTAATATAAATAATGTATCTAATTTATTTGCCTCTACTTCTAGAGGCCAATAAGACAATGGGGCCATTGTATATCTGAAGAGTCAAACATGGTTCCTCAGCTTCAATAATATGAGCACTGCCTGGATTGATTACAAGAAAGCCTATGACTTAATGTCAGTCATGTGGAACGAGGAAGGCCTGAAACTCTAAAAGTCTACAGTTTGCAACAAGAACTTTTGTTGCAAAATCCATTAGGCTGTGGAAAACCACCATTGAGGTCAAATTCAAGCCAACTGTGGAAATCTTCTTCAAATGTAGAATATACTAAGCCAATGCTCTCTCTCCAATGCTGTTCTGCACAGACCAGATTATATATAAACTTGGAAATGGGGCGACTATCAGTCACCCCCGCTGCATAGATGACATCAAGCTGTATGCTAAGAGTGAGCAGGACACGCTACTGGCTAGACGTATTATACTGATGTACTGGAAGAATCGTCTCCCACCCTCACATTCTCACTGGATAAAAAAATGCCCTTTCCTTCATGAAACTGGAAAAAAATGAAGTATAATCTCAAAGGCTCTGAAATCACATTTCCAAGAATCTGGTCACTATTTCTGGACCATGTTATGTCTTTGACACTCGATGGTGGTGACCCCATGAGTGGTGCTTCCCTTACCACACCCTTTATCTAAGTCTTATAACAATTTTAGTAGCACAGAATACAGTAAGCCCTTTAGGTGCCCCGTTTTAGTTGTTTTCTGTCTAATTTATATTTTATTTACTTTCTGTTACCTTTGTTTGTTTATTTTTTAGTTATCTACTTTTTATCCACGTACCTATGGAAATAATTGCTGGGTTTTTGTTTGTGTGTCTTGTTTTCTTTTTGGTTCTTGCTTGTTTTGTCATTTAGTAGTTTGTGTTTATTCTCCAAAGTACTGTCTCAAGTCTGACTCGAATGTCTATGTATGGTGCTCATTGTTTTATTAAATATCAGAAATAAATAAAATAAAAAAAAGAGTGAGCAGGACAACGACTCGCCAGTCCACGTCACCAGTATCTAGAGACAGAAGAAGGCCAACCAGGCTAGTTAAACGTGGATGGTGGATGGCAAAGAATCAGGTTTTACCAATCTCAAAAGTATAAACATAGGTTCCACAGCCCTTTGTGTGTTTGAGTAGCTGAAATAAACATAAAGAGGCCTACCTGAAACACCGTCGACGATCGTCTCCGAAAGCGGTGCCGAGTTTCCTCTCCACCCCAGAGCGAAAACTCTTCTTCAGACAGCAGGGTATCCGCTTCTCCATGTCCATGATTGTGACAGCCCTCTGGGGACGACCACAGCAACCCATTTAGCCACTGCTCTCTTCAGTAAATACCAAAAGGAATGCCAGTCACTCACCTGCAGCCTCCAAATGCTGGCGCTCTCCATGGTGATCTTTTCCACTGTGCGGCTCATTAGGGCTATAAGCATGTTGAGGAGCAAGATGTAGGTGAGAATGATGTAGCAGATAAGGAGGACGTAGAAGACCTCCATGTACTGGTAATCCTGGGTGAACTCCATGTCGCCCATGCCTATGGTGAACTTGAAGAGCTGCAGGGTGGTGTAGGAGATGTTTCTGTAGCTGGGCGTAAAACACTCTGTGTTGGGTTTGGAGGTAGTAAAAAATCCTTGCCTCCCTTGTCCTGTTCTGTTTTCAGGAGGAGGTTGTATGAGCAGTGTGACCACGGCTGTAACAGGAGACAAAATGTAATTTTATGTCAAACAGGGGTGAAAATACTGACAAGCCTGGAGTTGTTAACTGTCTACTTTCTCAGGAGAAGATAAAATACCTGCTGAGAATCCAAAGAGGAAAACAATATAAACAAAAAGGAAACGCAGGATATCACTGAGGATCATCTGCAAAGAAATCAGGAATTAGATGGCAAACTGTCCACTGCAATGTAAGTTGCAGCTCATTGATATCGCTACCTTCTGTATCATGACACTGTAGATGCCCATGTGTTTGTCGCCCCTGGAGTAGTACAGCACGTTCACCCAGCTGAGAGCCAGACAGATCACCAGGAAGCCCAGGTACTCCTGCCTCCCCGCCCCGTACAGAACAGTGGCGGCCAGGAACAGTAAGCCCTGCGCGAAGCTAACAGCAGCATGGATGTTAGACTGACTCAGTGCATGTAACCAAAATTTACTTATAGACACTGCAGTCTTTGGAGAAAAAGTCATATGAAGTGAACCGTCTCAAATATTGACTTGTTACAACCACAAACTTGTACCAAAACCACAGAATTTGCTTGGATTTTATATGATTAAAACAATACAGATAGATATATAATTGTGTGTAGGAAGAAAGATTTAAGAAAAATGAGGTCATTCACTCAGGAGAAGAGTGCATACTTGCCTCATTTTCAGTTGTTTTGGTTTGGAAACATTATTTCATTTCCCTTTGAATTCATAATCATGAGCTGCTGTGTTTTTGTTTGACATTCAAAATTCCAGTAAATTCCTCAAAATGTCAGCGAGTATGTGTGTTAGACACTGTAGAAATAAAATAAATCTACTCACAAGAGAATCTCATAATATCCATCAATCAGCAGTGTCTGCATCTTTGGCCGCTTCCTCTTCATTTCTATAATCTGGGGATTTTGACAAACATAGAGGTTTACTAACTTAAACTGCCACAAGGTGGCAACATAAACCACTGGGTGAAAATGTGGCTCACATACCCCATTGACAAAGAAATAGCAGTTTGCTAGTAAGGTCAGCAGCTGGCCAAAAACATACAGGTAATCCCAGGCGTCCTCAGGGATAAACGGAAGCTGTGGGACACAGAGGAGACATTAGTTCAGGTC
>CAEGAE010031465.1:0-21870 GCA_903067095.1 Girardinus metallicus | reverse complement strand
CCACTCATCACCAAGGTAACGCAGGCCCGTCCACACCTACCAACGTGTAGCAGAGAGGTCAACATAAACACTGAGGATGAGTTGGGTAATAAAAGCAACACAGAGTAAACGGCGACCCACCTCTTCTGTGGTTGCCAGTTGGGCTCTCTCTCGTGCAAAGTCGTGGTCGTCGGGGGTGATGAGGGTTGCCAGGTTGTAGCTGTTGACTTTGTTCAGAGTCCTGCAGTGCTCCAACGCCTCGTCCCACGTCTTATTCTCCTTCACCAGAACCAGCCCGTCATCATAGCAAATGAAGACACGTGTTGCGTTACAAGGAACACTAGCCCACTTTTTAGTGAGCGGCCGCTGGAAGACACAGTGCTCATTTTGTGATGGTTCTATGAGACAAGGAAACAGGCATGAGAGTAAGTACGTTTTTTATTATACCTCTGCTTTGAAGAATAAATCATACCGCACTCTCGAGCAAGATCCTGCCAGAGAGTACAACTTCCAAACAGTTGACAAAAAAACCACTATTATCTTATTATTAAGACTATTGAGCCACTACCTATTAAACCTACAGTATATTCACACATGTTTTGTATGTAAACCTTCTAAAATGTCTACCTGGGAATATATTTCTTAGTTTATCGCAATAGAAGTTATTTTATGTTAGACACTTTTACTGATAAAAAATACATTCCTGTGGACATAAACAGATGTATTTTATGTATGCAAACAAAGCTTGACATATAATTTGATTTCAAGCTTTGTTTGGAATCAAAGCTTGATTTCAACAAAGCTTGCAATCAAGCTTTGTTGAATATATTTCTTAGTTTATCGCAATAGAAGTTAAGAAATCAAGCTTTGTCCAGCTTTGTCTCAATGAGACGTCCATATACGTCTCACTGAGTATATGGACAAATTAAATAAAAGTTTGGGAAATTACATGTATTTTCTTCTCCATCCTTTTTGTCCCTCCTTCCCTTCTTTTTTTCTTTTTTCCTTGTATTGTTCCCTTCTCCCTCCCTCCATACTTACTCATTCCCACTTTCTGAAAGCACAAGGTTCGTTTTTCTAAAGCGAACCTGGAAAAAAAAGTTCCGCCCCGACGTGAAAAAGGTTTAGCTAATTGCAGATGTCACTGCAGCATTTACTGCACAGAATTCGTCTCGCTCACCATTTTCATCCCAATTGAGGAAGGTTGCTGCCTCGTCTCTTCTGGACCATTTCCAGTTGCTAGTGTTGTTGTCTCGGTGCAGTCCAATCCAGCCCCTGGTACCATTCAGCACCTGAATGTCTGTTTCTGTCCTGATAGTGATCAGGTCAGTGTGACGCTCCCTGCAGGAGGCCTGGGCTTCTCTCCAGGGTTTCTGTATTTCATAAAATGTAAAGTTCCCTTCTCTGAGGCCCAAATGCTGCCCACAGGCAAAGTAAAGGACAGACATCAATGGGACAACGACCAAGATGGTCCTCATAGTGTCTCCGCCTGGAATCAGATTAGTATTTTGATTATCAGTCAATCAATTATTTGTATAGCACATTTCAGCCTCTAGGCAGTTCAAAGTGCTTTACATCATAAAAACACTAAAATACAGAGTCAGAGAACACACAGTCAAGTGGTACTTGACAATGGTATTTTGTCAAGTACCGTTGTTACACATCGGTGTTTCATTCATAATGATTCAAAAGCAACTCTAAACAGTAGAGTTTTTAGTCTAGATTTAAAGGCACTCAGTGTTTCAGCTGTTTTGCAGTTTTCTGGAAGTTTGTTCCAGATTTGAGGTGCATAGAAGCTGAATGCTGCTTCTCCATGTTCCAGAGCAGAGCCAGAACCAGAAGACCTCAGTGGTCTTCTGATACTAACAGAAGACTTTGGTGGTAACAATTGGGTATCGACAGAGAGCTTATATGGAATTTCACATAGGATCACATATGGGTCCTTTGGAGTACCTCCTGGCTACGTACTCAAACTTGACCATATCTTTTCTCCACCTGCACCTGTTTTTGCAATTCTTTAAAAGTACAGGTTGCTAGCTAAGCTAATCATACAATAACCTAGAAATAACTGAACAATTTATCCCACATGTTGCAAGTAATCCATAGATAGTACAGACATCAGTAAAAGCTCAAACTGCACATTAGTAATCGGTCATAAAAGTCAGTCTTTGTTTTCATCTTCTAGTTTTTTCTCGACAAACCTGCCTGACTTTTTAAGACTCCATTCATGTAAAGGCTTCACTGGACGAAATCTGAACTCACCTCAGGCTGCAGCAGCATTTGGAGAGCTTTGAATCATTGAGATGATGTTTTGTTTTCAGTGAGTACACTCAGACTTAACCAACCAATCACAGCACTGCTCTGACTCTTACTTGATATACAGATTAACCAAAGCAGCAAAGCCAAGGCCCTGAGTGGCTTTTGAAGACCCTGCTAACAGAGCCTAGGACAAAATGTGTACACCCATTGAACCTTTTCATATGTCACATGCACAAGACACGAGCAAACTAAGCCACTGAACCATTAGGTGCCTCCCATAAATGAAATTTAACACAGACCGTAGATCTAATATTTAATGTATTTATATTATGTATACACACTTTCTCTGAGGTCACATTAACTTGTCTTGTATCTGTTACAACTTGTTCCAATCCAAACAGCGTTAAGATTTGTTTCTCATTGCTTATTTTCTTCGGTGACAGTTCCATGGACTCAGATTTCCTGTCTATTTGTTTACTGGGATCTGAGGCACGGCTGACTGGGAGTGATGGATGGCTATATATCAGATTGCTTGTTTTGCTTGGACCTTTTGATTTCTTGTTGAAGTACTCCAAATAAAACACATTTACTGCACATATTACGTTCCGTTTGTTCCAGCGGCTCCCTCTTTGTTTTCCTGGGTTCTGTTTGTTTGTGGCATAATTTTCTGAATATCAATGCCGTATTCGAGGTTATTGACTAAATATCTGAAAACGCCTTTCAGGATATGAAAAACAAAAACAAAAATTACCTTCACAGATTTTACAACTGTTATGAATTTATTTCATTATAACATTACTATTTGTCAGAATGTACACATGTATCACTTGAGTTAACAGTTTTTTATTAATGTTCAAAATAGGAGAAACTAAACATTTATTTATCAGCAGACTTTATGCAATCAGTGGAATAAAACGTGTAAAACGAGAAACGGGCAAACATGATCCGCATGTTTGCCCAGCTGAGCTCCTGATCAGGAGTTGGCCCCAGTCCGCGGGCCCCTCATGATGTGGATCCTGGCCTCTTCATCCAGCTCCTCCACGATCCTCTCCTGTTTGACCGACAGGATGGTGTAGCTGACTGATGGAGAGCTGGTTAAAGCAAACCTCATCAGCAGTGATCATCTCTGGTATAACAGCCTGTCTGAACGCTGAAGCCTTCTATCAAAGCAAACAAGGCTGAATACAAACACAGGCCACATTTTAGAATTTTACTAAAATGTCATGTGATTGTTGAACACAGTTTTGCACATAAAAATGAAGTCCATTAAGGTTTATGGCACATGAGTTAAACTGAAGACCTGAGGGCCATATAAGGCGGCCGTAGCTTCTAATTTGGCCCATGTACACCAGAGGGGCACAAAGATAACCGTTGTGTGATTAAATGTTATTTTATCAATCAAATCAAAGCCGTTGTTATCTGTTTTCTGCCAAATTGCATCAATCAGTTCCTCCACTTTTTAGCAATTCCACAATTGTGGAAATTCATACAAAATTCAACAGGTCGCTGCATTGTTTCCGCACTAATGTGTACTTGTGAGTTTATTGCAAAATTTCTGCAAAACAAATTATCAAATTGTGATCCAGGATTTTTTCATACAGAAAAACAAAAAAAAAATAAAAGCAGAAACAAAACCCGGCAGAACATTCAGTCTGTTCATTGTCCAGATGTGAGCAGGGCGGGAGTACGAAACGTAACTGATAGTCACGATGAAGGTTATCGATTAATGAGTTATCGATCAATTTGAAGTTGATTGATCGATTAACAATTAATTGATAAGGGGCCACTGTCAGCCATAACGTGAAGGACGGAATTTGCTGCATTTTCTACATCCTTGTATTTATATTTTTAGTGAATTTGGTCAAATTGCGTAAAATTAAAGTTTTAAAAGAGTAAATAATAGCTTGAAAATACATGACGTAAATAGATGATGTTTCGTTGTATCTGCGATCAACAAGCCAGGACTCTTATGAGTCGGCTTGTTTGACAAATGTCTTCATGTTGCAGTGCAGGAAGTTCCCTGTCACTGTTTTCAACATAAAGTACAGTGCAACTGTTCACGACCATATCAAAACTAAAATAAACATTTTAGGTTACAACTATTCACAATGTTCGAAATAAATTGAGGAATATTCCTGAACTTCCTGCCTTTCAACCTCAGCTGTCTGTTTTTTGTTTGTTTTTTAACCTACACACATGACCTTGGTATCATTTTAATGTTTTTTTATTTCTTTATGTCTACTCTCTCACTGATAAATTGAAGTTTTGACTTCCAGCTCTTCTAGACATCTTGCTCCTTCAGTCAACCTCTTGTTGTGGAAGTGAACTGTGAAGGATACAGATGCCGACCACGAACGCTCCGATGCCCAGGCCGGTCAGCAGGTTCCTGCTCCGGATCCGCGCTGCGTTCTTCTGGAAGTAGTCCAGCCCCTGTCCGCGGCGGAGAAGCTGCATCTCTGCGGCTGTTGGGGTCGCTTTGGCTGCTCTACCCGGTCCTCCCTCCGCCATTACTTGTTATTGCACTGACCGGACGTTCAACGACTTCTTCCTGTACGTTAGAGTTCACCGGCATCGTTTGGGTTGCATTACCGCCATCTTCTGGCTGCAACCGTCCAGGACAGCTTTGTTATTTTTCCTCGGGTCTCCATGGGATACCGTCAAATTTTTTCGACGAATTATTACAAAAGATTTCATTTTCAAAATGTGAAAAATACAATCACGTCACGTGTCACTGTTTAAAAGTCTTCGTTGGCTTTATTTAAAGCAACTTTTAAACTTTTGTGAACACCTCTGCTCCTTTATTGATTATCTTAATTTTACCATGTACTGAAATAGTGTACTGTTATCCTAATTATGTGTTTATTTTATGTTTAATTCGCCTCAGAAGTCAGTATTACACATATGGGTGTTATAGACACACGACAGCCAAGTTGGATTTTGGATTTGGAGTGAAAGCAAATTCTATTTTTTTTTCTCCTAATACTTCAGAGTTTCTGTCTGAATTCTGAATTAAGCCAAATAAATATTTTTTTAATTTAATAAATACATTTTATTGATTTACTTAGCCTAGAACTCATATTCAGAATTCTGAATACAAAAAGATTGTGCCATTTGTGCTATGTGGCAAATTACAGCTGTATGCTTTTTGTATATTTTCTTTCAATTACAAACATGGGCGACTGTGGCTCTGTGGGAAGAGTAGTTGTCTTGTGATCGGAAGGTTGTAGGTTCAATTCCAGCTTCCTCCTGCCCCATGTCGATGTGCCCTTGGGCAAGGCACTTAACCCCAAATTGCCCACTGATCTGCATATTGGTGTATGAATGTGAGAGCGAATGGGTGAATGGCTCTAGTGAAAAGTGATCAAAAATGATCGGATAAAGCGCTATATAAGTTCAGTCCATTTACCATCAAATCTTACCTGTGAAATTTGTTGCTGTCCAGAAGGGACCACAGAATAACTCCTTGCAATAAATAATTAGACCTTTCCATGTTCAAAAAAAAAAAAAACCTTTAATGACACCTGAGTATCATTAAAGGGTTTGAAATATTTTTTGTTTTCAATTCTAGAGACTGCATTGCAAAGTATTTTTCATTTAGAAATCGAAACCTTTGGAGCTTTCATGCAAATCCATATTTTAAATCTGTCCCCAGCTTTACTTTAGGATAAACCCAAATAAGAATATCCCTGACAGTTACTCAGTAAGTATGACAGAGTATTAAGAGAATTAAAAAAAGAAAGAAAATTGCAAGAATAAAGTCATAAAATTATGAGAATTAAGTCATAATGTTACAAGTATAAAGTTGTACAAAAATAAAGTAGATATAATATGAGAATAAAGTCATAATATTACCACATTATTCCGACAATATTATGACCTTATTATTATATTATCACAACTTCATTTTCCTATTATTTCAACTTTATTCCAGTAATATTGTGACTTTTTTCTCCCAATACTATGACTTCTTTCTTGGATTATTTTGACTTTATTTTTGTAATCTTATTACTAGTTTGTCATCATTTATTTATTTTTCTTAATGTGATCCATATACTTTGTAAATGCACGTCCAAAATGCTAAAGAATTTTGCAGCAAGTGTTTTTTTTTTTTAGAAAAGTCCAGGAAAGGAGAAAACCTCCAAAATCAGAATCTACTCATTCACTGTGTAGTTGGTCTCCAAAGCTGAATTGCCACAAAAACCATCGAACGAGAAGCAGCAGTTCAGGAAGCAGCAGCTGGAGGAGCAGGAAGCTGCTGGGTGGAGGTGAGGCAGCAGCTTTGGAATGAGTCGGGGAGGCTCTTGGCGTGCTCCACCAGTGCGTATGAGTCTCTGATGTCCGTCAGGCCAAACCAGAAGACGGTCCACACTCCGTTTACAAAGCTGCCGTCACAGTGCTTAAAGTACCTGGACACAGGAGGATAAAAGCAAGTGGAGGCTGTGATCTGATGCTTCCTGCTCAGTCCAGCTGATCGTTTTCAGGTCAGAACCCAACAACGTATTAGAACTGAACACAACATCCAACGGCTAAACAGCTCGTAGAACCGCAGCTGTTGACTTTTGTTAGACTTTATCATCTTTTCACAACATAATGGAGGCTTTAGAGCTCTTAGTTGTTTCTAACTTTACTGAAGCTTAGGAGTCTTTACTGATACACTGTGCTTGGGATCATTCCTTACCATTTGACTCTACATGTGATGTCTTTCCTTCCTGGCATTTTCAAACAAATACCTGAATGCTGCAAATCAACAAGTGACCAACATTCCTCTTTCTTTAAGGAACACTTATGAATCCAAAACCAATCTCCTACAACCTACTGGGCTCCTTTATGAGGACGAGAGCTTCCGATTAGACATTACTGCTTGAAGTAATTGAACAAAATTCCCACTGAAGCCTGAACAAATTTCAAAAGCAGTTCCAGACTTTATTTAATAAGAGTATGTCAACTAGATACCTCATTAATATTTTTGTGTAGGACTAACCACGGGTTGATCCTGTTGGTGCCCTTTGACCTCCAGAACAGCTTGCCCAGATCCTGTCGGATGCACTCCCACAGGATGTGACTGGTGCCCTGCCCCTGCTTACTGCTGCTCACCACAAACTTGTCCAGGTAGGGGGTCCCACCGTTGACGGGCTCCATCGTGATGATGGCCGCTGCACTGTAGCTGGGGGAGGACATTAATGCAAAAACACGTGGCACTTTCTCACACACGTTGATCAGACACAAACAGTAACATGATTACAGCCACAAACCGCAATCGATGATGGGACTTTATGAGACAGATCAACACAAATTAAGAGCAGTGTTGTGAGATGGAAGGAAATGGCATATTTTCCTACATGCCATTTGAAAAGTGCGGAGTGCATTTCTTTTACTTTGCTGTGTTTCCATCAAAGATTTTTATGTGTATTTTTAAGTATTACATTAGAAAATGTCGACAGAAACGGCAACATTCGGAAGAATTTTCTCAATTTCACGTAAAGAGATTTTATACTCGCTTCAGCTAGTTTTTGGTTTCTCTGAAAAAGAGTAAAAGGGGAGAAGGAAACACATTTGCTGAATGAACGCTGATGCAGTGAATGCTTCCATCTGGTGGTGGGTCTGTGCCTTAGCAGAGGCACGGAAATTGGAAAAGTTCAAACTTGGATGGGAGGGATCTCTCGGCATCTCCAGAAATGTCCGGTCGATGCTAGTTAGCAACCTCTACTCTTCTGTTTATGAAAACCAGGTGAAACGTCAACATGCGGCAAAATTACTCCTTACTCCACCTGGTTGATTTGCTCCAAACCAGTAGATGGAAACACACAGAGAGCATGAATACCAGGGAACACAACAGACAGCTCAAGTTGTCGAAAGGCTTCATGTCCATTACTGCGTCTTTACTTTAATGTCTTTGCTGTGATAGTTTCTATCATATTTGCTGTATCTATTTTTGGTGAATGATTTTTCTGCTGGCTGTAATACAAATTGCTGCCTAGGGACATTATATATGTCTTGATACGTTGATCTGTGGACATGATGACGATTAAAGACCAGGTGGGGCAAGACAACTGTCACTGACTGATGATTGAGAAGCTGCTCCAATAAAAACTAGTCCTCAGAAACTTTCTGTTCAGTCTGAGCTGGTTTGCAGAGAAAAAACCTGAGAGAAGTTGCCCCCATACCTTCTTCAAATCAGACAAAATTGGTGTCAAACATCAGTGCTACGTTTGTGCAGCAAAGCTTTTTGTTTGTGCTGCTTTAGGTTTGAAGATATTAATGAAAGTTCAAAGGTCAAAAGGTCAACCAGCCCCCGCCCCACTTTCACAAAATCAAAATGATCTTTAAACTTGTTGATTGACACCAATTTTGTCTGATTTGAAGAAGGTGGGAGGAGGGGGGAGTCAACTTCACCCAGATGCTCTACAAAGTGTTGGCTGAAGGGACCTCAAAACAAATCCATGCAACACTTTTTGGATTCTAAGTAGTGAGAATGGTTGAAAACAATGAGCCATTTCCAGACTTTGTCACATTAATCCCACATTAGGGTCTGTGGTTGTAACACAGCAAAATATGAAAAAGTGCAAACAGTACAAATACTGGAGAAATGAAATGCACATTAAAAGCTTGACTTTGTCATATTTTTTCTCCTGCAGTACTTGAACACACCCTTCAGACAGGTAGACGCAGTGCATCCGTCCCTTCAAAGACTCCACATAATCCTGCCTCAGAGTTTTATCAAACGACTTGTTGATGAGAGTCATCAGACGCTCCACGTCGATCTCATCCAGAGAGGTGTACCTGCACGAACAGAGCAACAGAAACGCCGTGTGTGTTTGTGTGTAAGTCTGAAGCAGTGTGTCGGGGGATTTCCATGCTTACACAAAGAATATCCTTGTGACGGGGGTTAACTTTGGATTATGATGCACGGATCAGGTTACGTGGGCTTGTGTAATATTTACTGACCTGTGTATGGGGTCGCCGTATTTGAAAAGTGTCCCAGAACCTGACATGAAACGCAAGACAGAAAACAAATGACTAAATTAATTAAGAAGATATTCTGCGGGTCAAAAACAGATGCAATCAAGCTAGCAGTAGCTCAACTCAGGCTGTCCTGTGTGCTGCACACAGAGCTCTGAAATACTTCTTCTCATAGATTATCTTTGTTTTTGCTTCTTTGTGACTCTTGCATGTTTCAGACTATCAAAAAAAATTACATCTGAGAAAAATAATCTGAGTGATTGCAAAAATTGTTCTTACACTGCTTTGTATAAAATGTCAATTTATCAGCTTGTATACACCATAAGAAAGACTTTCAGTATTTAATGAAAAGGAAAAAAAAAAGAATCCTCCATGTCCACTAGGGGGCTCCGTAAAATGCGACATGATCTGATTTTTTTTTTTTGCAGTTAAAAGATCGGAATGCTGTGAAAAAGTCGGACATTGGTGACCTTTGCCTTGTGCTTGCAGGCCTCACCCCGGTGGCTGAAGAGCTCAGTCAGCAGAGTGTCTGCAGAGGTGATCACAGCTGAGGACTCTGTTGGTAGCTGATTTAGCAGATTGGCAATGGTGGTCAGCCTGCGGCGCTCCAGTTGGCTCAGCCACTCCGCTGCAGACAGACCAGGCAGGTCAGTGGGCAGTGACACCGTGTCCAGTACCTGTCACTCAAATGGAAAGCGGCATACATGAGTAAGCAGTGCGTATTCATATTCGACGTGCATGCATGAGGGCTGGTTTTGTGCCTTGTGTTTTTCGCCCCGCAGGCCTCCTGAGTTGTTCAGAAACATGACTTTGAGGGGCTGCAGGGCTCGGGAAATGGCTGCCGTGACCTCCGTTGGGTCCAGCATCAACGAGCATCCATGTCCGTCCCTCCCAACTGGACAGACCAGCGGGATGGTTCCACAGTCCAGACTCCACTGGAGGAGGCCGATGTCCACGGAAATGGAGTGTGGAGCACTGCAGAGAAAAGGATAGAACTCAACTAACATGACAGAAGGAGAGTTAAAGCATTGACGCCAGGAAACATGGACGTTTGTCATGACATTTTGGAATCACAGTAAAAGCATTTCACACCCCTTTAATGTTGTTACATTTTATTCCCTTCCACCTATTAGCTTTGATGTGTTTTACTGGGATTTGAAAGAAGTGAAAGTTAAAGTACTAATAAAAATCTGAGACTAATATTCAGGCACATTACATTCTGACACCCCTAAATAAAAGACTAAATAGCTTTTGTGGGGTCTGCAGTGATGCTAAGCTTCCCCTATTCTGACCCTTGACCTCTACAAGTCAAGGGACGGTAAGTCCTGACGATCCGCTCTGTAGACCAGGTGCAGAAATATTTGCTGTCATTCGCTAATTTTTCATCTTAACCTGAAACAAAACAGTTCATATAGACTAGGCCCAAATGGGGAAAACCAATACTTTTTTATGAACTTTGGCCCTTCATCCACACAAAAACTATGTTTAATGTCACTAAAAATGATTACTTAAACAAACTTAGATTTGAGAAAACCCTGTGTCTGTATTTGTGTGTGCAGATGGAAAAACGGAGATTTAGGACCCCATAGATTACTGTCTGTGACAAATAATCCACCAATACATCCATGTGATTCTCAATCAACACCATCTTGTGTTTTAATAACTTTACATTCTAATATGCTACTTAAAAGTAGCTCAACTGATGTATCTGTCCACACAAATGAACCTCCTGGAGCCATGTTTGAATCCTAGCAGGAAGTCATGGTTGTTTTGAAGCAATCTGATTGGTCGACAAAGTTTTAGCTTTAGGCTACACTGCCCCCTATGGGTTTGGCATGTTTAAAGCAACGCTGAGGAGCGTGTTTGTGTTCATGTGGATGGAAACCTTTCTGTAGCTGAGCCCATGTAAACAATATATTTTTCTTAAGCAACAAAGCAATAGTTACTTTTTTAATAAGAGGGAGTGGGACATCTTGAATGGAAATGATTGCATTATCATTGTTACATCATTCATAATCATCTGAATTATCTATTGTAGAAGTCACCAGGTCCTATAACCTTCAGAGACTCCTCTTCTGTGGCTATAAAATAAGTTTTGTCCTAACCTGCTGCCTTGTGGCGCCTCGTGCAGCTGCAGGAAGGACTCTGCAGAGAAGAATGGTAGGACAGTTGCTGAGTCTTGCTGTAGAGCTTCAGTGAGCTGCTGGCACCGCTCCACCAGCCCTCCGGTGCTCCAAGACCCAGTGGCTGCTTCTGCAGACCCTGATTCCTGGTTATAGGAGCAGCCCATCACCACCACGGGCTTCATGTCCATCCGCTGCAGGAACGACAGGCCAAAGGCCAGGCTCTGTACCGTCTCCCTGCTTTGGAATACCGAGTCGTCCACCTCGAAGAGACACAAAAATGTTTAGAGTTCAAAAGTAGGAAGCACTTTGGTCACTGCAAAAGGAATAAAATCAGGTGCTTTTATTTTTATTTTTTTTGTGTAGATAAGCGATTTAAAAACAGTCAACTTTAAGCTGTGTGTTTCAGGAAGTGTGTTCTATCACCACACACAGTCCTGACATTTTGGGTTATTTTTTCTACATATGAAGACATGTCTAGAAATAATATCATAAACATTTTTTAAAGTAGTAAAAAGCTAATTTTACTTTGGAATTGTATTTTATTTTTTGTGGAACTTAATGTGTTTCTAACTATCAGCAGGGACATTTCCTGCAGGACCGGTCTGGCGTTTGGGTCAGAAGGGAAGGTTCACTCCCTTTTGTTGGTCCAGGGTGCAGTTGTGGTACTGGCGGGTTGATCACATGAGCTGGTACTGCTGGGTGGCAGGCCATTTTAACATAAAATTGGTGTCCTCTGACTATCTGTAATTGACCTCTATAATTACTATGTAAGCGTGGTGAAGCTGATTTTACATTAAAAAGCTGTGGAAGCGAACACAGCTAAATGCGAAACACTTTTTCCCAAACACAAACTAGTGGTTGTGTCAGAAACTGAGCAATTAGCTGAGAAAGACATTCTTATTTCTTTATATACACTGTTGCTATGAGAAACATCTATAAAACTACTATTGTAGTTTTATAGATGTTTCCATAAAACATCTTTTTTCTATTCTTGTGTATACACAAAAACATGATTTAGAAAGCTCTGTTATACTATAGATAACAAATTTTAAATAAATAGTGCAATATTTAAAAAAAAAAAAACAGATGTGTGAAAACTAATTTGCTCATTTTGATATGGTCCAAAAAATAATAAGTTTGCCCGGCCATTTCAGACTGGTCCTCGTGGCATAAACTGCCTGAAATTACGTTCAGTTTTGAAGACTTTTGAATTAATTTAAAAATTAAACAAAAAAAAAAACTCTCGGTTACTTCATTGTTAACCAATAAAGAGAAGTTTACCTCCAGCACAGCAAAAGCAGGCGACTGAGATAAGTTGGCTCTCTGGAACTGGGTCAGCCAGTACCGAGCCTCGCGAGGATCCCCACCAACCTCGCTGAGGAAAGCCTTCACGTCCCGGTAAATTAAGTTCCGGTTCGCCAGCGCATGTCGGTCAGCGGCGGAGAAATACCCGGGAGTTTCCTGCTGACCCGCGGCCGCGGTTCGTCCTCCCATGCGGGCTGCGGTGGAGCTCCCTGTACGCCACTGAGCGGCACACATCTGCCCCCGCTGCCGGCCTGAGGTCCCGGCGAGCACCGCAGAACATCGGCCGGGACCGGACAGGTACTTCCCGGCCATCACCACGGCCCGACAGCCGGTGGAACCGCTGTTGACTTTGGACATGTGGAGAGCGGGGACCGACCCGGAGGCCTTTGCCGTGCAGCAGGGTGTGCTGTCTGTGTGGACACTGACAGCTGGCCCATTCAGCACGCAACCGGCTGCTGTGTCGGCATTTCTCATATTTCAACTGACCAGCACATGAGTCGTGGGGTTGAGGGGGCCATTACAAGGAGGTCTTAATACCAAATGTTGGAAAGAAAAAGAAAATGACCAGATTTGTTACTAAGATACAACTTTAATCAAGGCATACATAGTTATCAATTCTTTTTAAAGCTTTGGAAAAGCACATTAATTAACATTAAACAAGACTTTTAATGGCTTTTCCTCTGGCCAGTCTTCCATACAGGCCAGGTTTGTGGCCTGTTTGGAACAGATCCGTCCATCTGAGCTCTGGATCTCCACAACTCCTGAACAGAGTAAGTCACTGACTCATTTAGCTACTTCTGTCATTAATGCTTTCCTTTGCAGTTTTGCTTATCTTCTCCATTTACAGGCGATGGGTTGAAGTATTCAGATGTTGGAGATATTGTGTTTGAACTGAATCCTGCTTTAAATATCCACACAACTTTCTCCCTGACCTGTCTGCTGTCTGTGTCCTCTGTTTGTTCTCGAATGTTCGCTAACAAACCTCTGACCCCTTCAGGGGACAGCTTGGTTTATATGGAGATTACATGTTGGATCCTTGTTATGAATATGGTGACTTTGGGTTCTTATTTAATCTGACATCAGCCATAATTGCATGGTTCATTTTAGATTTTTTTTGCAAGTAAATGTAAGAACTAATATATCATTTTCTTTCCACTTTGTAAGTATGCACTACCTTGCATATGTGGCACTATGAAAGAGAACAAGGCATGAAAATAGTACCCCCCCCTCCCCCATTTTATTTTTATGCTAAAGGTTACTTACAGCGACAAACTAGCGTTGGAGTTTATTGTACCTAGCAATGTAGGGGTTTCGCCATCGGAGGGCGCTCAGCGCCGTGTGAAGCAGCGGTTGACGCTCTGGCAGGATGAAGAAGTCCGCCATTACTGAGAAAACAGCTCATAGCAGATAATAGGATCAGCTACTGTTACCGCTTTGCTTTCTGTTCACAGTTTATACAAAATAAATATGCTACACCAGAAGTGACCCGGCCCATCATTTCCTGCTGTGTAACACATACACTGAAGACTGTCATTGAGTCTAGATAGATAGAATGTAGAAAAAATAGAGTGAATAATGTTCTGGCTACTCTTTAACAGAATGCATAAAGAATAGGATTTTATATTTTTGCATTTATTAAGAATTAAGATATCAAAGTCATTTTAAGCCCTGTAATGGACTTGTTGCACACCAGTCTATGGGGAAGCATGTCTCCATCCCAATGACCAACCCTGACAAGGACAAGCAGAAACAGACGGTGCATGAATGGAGGAATGGATGAACAGATCCTTCCCTGGCTGCAATGATACATTAACGCAGGTTAGAGCAAAGCAAGGTTAGGGACAATGAACATAGAGGCAGGGTTTGATGAGATACTAGAACAAGGAAAACCTGTATTCTCTCCAGATGACCAGTCTTGATTTTGATGTTTGGTATTTCAAGCAAAATCCTTTTCCTAGGGATGTTTTCATTGTAATGACATGCAATACATTTAAACTCAAAATCAGTACTAAGTGAAGAGTCTGATGATGACAATCATGGCTTTAGTGATTGTGTCATTGAACCTGGTAACGAACCACATTATGAACAATCTGTGGAGAGAAGATGTCAGCAGACTTTGACAGAGCCACATGGCTCCTTTCTAGAAGTGTTCATTGTTCATGACAAAAGCCCCACAGATTCTTCAGTAACCAGAGGAAATCCTTCTAGCTCAAGTCGTTAGTGACCCCATGGCTTCCTTTTTGGAAGACAACTCTGACCCTGAGATCATCTTGGCTGCACAGCACATCCCGAATGATGACTCTGTCATCGACACACCGATCTATCAACCTGATCTGGTACCTCAAAATCCTCTTCACTTTGTGCCTGAAACAATTTTGGCCTTGCAAAACTCAAACAGCTTTGCTGAAATTATATCAGTTTCTTCTGACCCCAAGTCAGATTCCTACTTCCTGACAACACAGTAGAGAAGGGTACTGGTTCTGGTGTAATCAGAGACGTCTACAGCAGCTTCATTTCAATTTGTGCAATTTTATGGATAATAGAAACAGAGCTGGTGATGTTGGGTCTCAGATCGGTGTTACATCTGCAGTCTTATATAAGTGGCAGGAGCGGGCGTGGTCTCTGTAGACCCAGACAGCGTTTCTATTCAGCACGCTACTGCTGTGTTGGCGTTAGTCACATTTTGACAAACTGAGGTGGGAGGGAGAGGTGTGGGAGGTGGTTGTGGTGGGGGGGAGTGGGGGGGGGGGGTTCACCGCAACCACTGGTGGGGAAAAAAAGAAGTCTGAATGGAAAACATGTGGAAGGAAAAATAAGTATTCAACTTTAATGGGAAAACAAAATATTACAGGAAGAACAGAAGTCTGCATTTCCCAATGAGTCTTAAAGCCTAAAAGTTTAAGACTCTTTTACTGACTAGAATAATAATTCCACACAGTGAAAAAAGAAGATAGTTGAACCAACTTAATTGAATTACTTCAACTGATAACAAGTAATTAAATTAAGTTTATCCAACTTGATGCATTAAGTTGGTTTAAGTTGACAAATTTAAGTCAGTCTTAGTGAAATCATTTAGTTTTATTGAAATAAAGGACTTTTTTTTTTTTTAGCTCAGGTGGCCTTTATTTGAGAGAAATTAGACAGGAAAGACATGCAGTAAAGTTCATCAGGCTGAGAATGGACCCTGCGATGGTAGTGTGGAGATCTAAGGTCTCCTTGTGTGTGTTGTGCTGACCCCCTGCGGCACCACAGCACCCTGTTTGGTTCAGGGTCTGTCCCTGGTGAAGCTTCGTCATGACGTCAGACTTAAGATGCAAACGCGGCTTTGAACTTAATTGTTTCAAGAAAAGTCGAAGTAAAAAGTTCCTCTACTTTAAAAATGTGTAACTTTTAAGTTAATTCAACTCAAAAAAGTAAGTTGTCATCACTAAACCAAAAGAATTAAGTGAGATTAATGTAAAAAAAAGTCCATAAAATGAACTGCAGCCCAAATACACTTCTTAGAGTGCCCATGGGAGCCGTCTTGTTCAGGAGTTGACTTCCAGGGTCCCGGCTTTGGTTGGAGGTGACACCTTCTACGTCTAACCGGTCTTACGTAACCTCACCAGCTCCACCTCCTTTCCCACCAGTGCATTTGCGTCTTTTGAGAGCTGACCTGGTGCTGGTAGAGGTCACGCCCTGCCTCCTGAAACACCCAGACTCCACATGGACCCACGTGGAGGCAGCTTTGTGATCACGGTGCCATGTGTCATACGACCCGGTGCATGCTCCCTTACAGAACGGAGTTGTGTGCTGTGTGTAGGTGGCTGTGGTCCTGCCAGGGTCCTGGATGATGATTGGGTTTGAAGAAGCAGAGGGTGTGGTGACCGCTCCAGTGGCGCCTGTGTGTGTGTATGTGTGTTTCTTTTGGGGTGTGTGTGGGGGATGGGGGGTCTTCTGACGATCTGCATGCAGTCACCCTGTAGTGGGCGTACAGGGGAACCCACCACAGTGTAAACAGGTAGGATGAAAACACACACTCACACACGCACACATGTTAAGTTTGCTCTGTGAAAGATTCACAATGCATATTTTTGGAAATCCATTGGAGAAGTTATTTACTTTTCGTTTTTTTATTTCAGATTTGTTGGATTGCTTTCACTTCTGGCCTCCCACTGGAGATGTTGACTCATTTTTGTTTAGTCTAAAAACAGCAAAAACACAAACACAGCAGTGTATTTTATTACTTTTTTTTTTTTTAAATATAAAAAGTGAAAACTGAAGACTTAAATTCCATCAATGCTTCTTTGCACATTTAGCTGCACTCACAAACCATGACCGCTGTAGTCGTCGGCCAGGACAGATGAAATAGCTGGAGCTGCACCTCCACTGACTGATTTTTGCAGGACGTAAATGTGCTGAGTCAGTTGGTCAGTTCATGCGGCTCATTGCTTTCAGCCTGGTGTATTTATAACTCGCTCCGGTTGTCACTCTTTGATGATATCATGCCTCTGTCTCATTTTCTTCCCTATCGCTGTCTGCCATCAGGCTGGATGACTGCATCTCCCCCTGGCTGCCTTCAAGCCATAACGCATGGTGCATATACACACACACACACACACACACGCGCGCACACCCCTACACAGAGTGGGGGCAGTGCTGGGGTGCACGTATACTGTATAATCTACAGGAAGTGATTAAAGGGTGTGTGATCAAAGGTTTCGTATGAAGGGAAAATGTTTCTCCCCCTGTGGAGCCTCAGGGCAAAAGTCAGCAGCTTCCTCATGTTTATCACTTCATCACTCAACACGTTTTAAAAAAAAAACACACATAGATACAGTTTCCATTTTCATTCAGGAAAATGTCATTTATAAGACAAGAATTCACAAAAAGCTGTAGATGAGTAGAAAAGGATATTAAGCCTCAATTGTTACTTATTTTAATGTGGGGCCAAAAAAAAATCGCTGACCTATTTACTCAGTATGTTTGATTTGATTTGTAAGGTGCTGATATCTATACTGGGATGTCTGCTGCTATTTTTAATCTCCTTTTATTCACATATTTAAGTTGATAAATTAAATACAATTGACCAGTGATGTGTTTTATGGTTTTTTTCTATATTTTCACACATCACCCTCTTTCTCTTTTGTCGTTTTATTCTTCATCTTGTGTCTTCAGTCGCATTTAGGCCTTCAGTTAAAAAATGCCTGTTACCATAGCAAATTCTGCTAGGTGATAAATTGTCAGCAAATATTGCGTTAATATTGTTTTGAGGCCATTTTCAAGTAGTATATTGACAATGGCCTAATAATGCAGGTTCAGCGCCTCAGAGAGCATGAATGACACTCCCCACCGGAACTGGAAGATATATTAAATATCCAAAATAAAACACAACTAAAAACAACAAACAAAACAAATACGCACAGTCAAAACCATAAATAAAATGGATTATGATGTCTCCATAAACCAAACTGGCCTTTAAAAATATTAATCAGGATGGGAATTACCAAGCTCATTTGAACTTATCACGCAATTAATTGATCAATGACAGGACTGCGACAGGATTAGATGAACGTCCTCTTTGCATTATATCTTTGTTACAACTGGCACCAAGAGTCTGAAGATGAAATGCATGAAATAAACTCTGTCATTTTTATTTTCTTTATTCTTTTTCTAACTGTGAGTGTTTTAAAATGATGCTGCTGTTCCTCAAACACCAGCAGGCTCAGTTGGGAGGCGGGTTTTGTGGCTCTATGGTTAAAGGTGACTTCTGTCAGATTTCTTTTCAAACAGTCACTTCAGAAATTGTTCTGACTCCAGCATAGGTCATATATAAATTGTAAATAAGTTAAAAATTCTATAAATAATTCACTGTAAGCTGTATCTTGATCATGAAATGAATTTGGTTGCAGAATCTGCTGAGAAACAAACAAAAATCAGGAAATGCTTGGCATTTACTGCCTGCTTTAACCTGTAGAGGGCAGTGGTCACCACCGACTGCACATGAATGCTCTGCGTATATGGGCGTGGGTGTGTGTGTGTGTGTGTGGAGATCCACACCCCTTTCACAGACAAAAAAACAGAATTTATGACTGAGTCAGAGATAAACTGAGCGGCAGTGACTGTAAACGGTTAATGAAAAATATTCACAAAGTTTGGCACACAGCTGACAGATTCAGATTTACAATTGTACCGAGAAGTTTGTGATTTGAAATGAGACATTCGTGTCCACAGGAAGCAAACACTGTAGAAGAAGCATAAGTTTCACAAAGGAAGTTTTTAATTGCATTTTCTTTAATTAATGGCATGTCGACGATGATTTCTTCCATATTTAACAATCAGCTGAAAAATCTGTGTTGGATTTACAGCGATCAACAGTCTTATAGTTGTTGACCATCTTTTTGTATGTTTTAATTATTATTTTGATCATTTCTCTGGTGATGAGCTGCATGTCTGTGAGGGTGGAAGGCCTCTTGGCAATCACCCTAATCTTTAGAGCTCTCTCCAATAAACCAGATGTATTACCCCTGGCTTAATGCTCAAAACATTAAGCCAGGGGTGTCCAAACTTTTTGTCACATGGGTCAAGACCACTGAGTCAAAAGAGAAAGAAAAAAAAACAACTAAAAAAGTAAATAAAGTAGGCAGATTTTTTTTTTTTATTATTGTAGGAAATGATGTTATCGTATCACCGTCCAAACATTCAAAAGGATTTTTCTTTATTTAAAGAATACATCTATGTTTTAAATCGTCACCTTCTTAAGATAATGGCCTAAGTTATTTCTCACTGAAAGATGATGCAGAGATGTCCAAACTTTTTGCTGCGTGCGTCAAAATGATCAACTCAAGGGTTAAATTTGACTCAAGGGTCAAATTAAAAACAAAAAAATTTTACTGAGGATTTTATTTCTGCTCAACAAGAAACATCCAGGCAAACAAAAATCCTTTTTGGCAAAAAATATCTTAGGCCATTATTTTAGGAAAGTGATGAAATTCTTTTGTCACCTTCTTCATTCACAAAAATAAATGAAGAAATTTAAAAACAGGATTTGGGTCACTCTCTCTCAAAATGCGTGCTATACATAGCCATGTTTAATAAATAAAATAAAAGCACAAAGTCGGCTTTTTAGTAGAAGTCCCTGGATGGACGTGGTATTATTACCAAAGGTTGATTGTAGAAAGACAAATTTGTTAAATATGGCAAATATCACCCTTATTTAGTTTAGTAAGGGTGCTAGACTGTGCTCCTGTTTAACTGTCTGTTTGTCCTTCCTGTGTAATACTCTGTTAGTAAAACGGTTGTTCAGGTGGTGAAACCATTTCCTGGCTCAATATCCAGCTAAGAACAGATTCTCAAGTTCAGAAAACAAAAAAAAAAAAAAAAAGGTACAATATCACATACTGTCGCTAAATCAATCCAAAGTTGGCTTTTTTCTTTGGCCGTCCGCTCCTATGTATATTTATTAAAAAAGTAATTTTAAAAAGACGCATCGTTTTGGCATCACTAATAATCATCCCTTTAAGCCAAATACAACTAAAGGGAGGTTAAAAAAAATCCAAAGCTCATTTTCACTGAGCTGCCAGGAGGGGAAGCTCGGGGTCACCAAGTCTGCTGGATGTTATCTCAACCATCAGATGCTATCTACAAACCAGAACCATTTTCCCCTTTCATTTAGATGGAAGATTTCTGTCTTACCATTACGAAGACACTTTGGTCAGATTAAAGTGAGACTGAAGGTTTTATAGAGAACCACCTCAAGTCGCGTCTTAAGTGCGGTTTAGAATCTGGTTTGCTTTGGGCCTGTCTCTCTACCAAAATGCTTGGATTTTACACCTAGACTTAATTTGTAATGTTTTCTATTTTCTATATGTGTTCTGTTCTGCTGTGCAGCAATCAGAGTTGGAGAAGCCCAACAGATTTACATTAGCAAGTGGAGCTCCATTTTATGCAGTTTATGCAGGCAGAAACGAAAAGTGAAAGAGAGAATAAAGAAAGGGAAAAGAGGAGGGGTACAAAGTTAAGAGGAAAAGAGGGCGAGTAGAGAGTAGAGAAAGGATAGAGCGAAAACAAAACACAGTAGGAATCTGCTTCTACACCTGCAGAAAGAGAGAAAAAATACTACATGCATTCATAACAATAAAGATCCAGAACCTCCAGACTCACTAAGACTCTACAATACAACAGATCTGTATTAAACACTGATTAGCTCCTCCCCCTTCTCCTCACAGCCACCTGGTCGTCCTGCGCTCTGTTTTATATTGTGTATTTTAAATTTCTTTATGTGTGTGTGTTTTATTTATTGAACTCTTTTTATCACATGTATCGTGTGGAGTTACTTTTTGAATTGTGTTGTTCTGCTACAGGCCAGTGACAATAGAGGCAATCAGTTCTTTAGAAGTCAATGTCATTAAGAAGCTCACAGTGCTAATTATTTCAACCGCAGCCCAGGATAGACTGTATGCACACCTGAATCCATACCTGCGTGAACATGTGTGTGTGTGCACTGTGCGCAGGTGTGTGTGGGTGTGTGTGTTCATTGTGGGGATCAAGTTTTCCGTATGGGTCCCAAAGCCTGAAGAAGAGTATTATTTGTGTTAGGAGTTAGGTTTTGGACTAAGGTGCAAATTGAGTTAATCAATAAATCAATGAAAGTTTACTTGTGTATCACATTTCAGCACCAAGGCAGTTCAAAGTTGTTTACACACTGTAAAACATTTGAATTTGGTTTAACTTGATAATGAAAGTCCACCTGCTACCTTGAACATTCAATTCAATCTGGAGAGACTCAGACAGAGAAAAGGAGCGTTTAACAGATTTATTGACAAAATGAATAACAGTTCTTTGGCGCTCGGGCCCCGGCTGAAGATTGAGCAGTGAATTGCGATGAACTCAGATGCGCACCATCGATGCTGATTAGGGATGCTTCCCCCGGGGCCCGACACTGGTGGTGGTGGACGGAATGGATGATGTCCTGGAAAGTCAGAGGACGTAGGTGGAGATGGGGAGGAGGTGGGTTGAGCACAGCTGGAAAGCGACTGGCGGCGTGGGTGTGGCGCCTTTTAAGCGGACGTCTTGGTTGATGATTGGACTAGGCGGGTCGAGGTCCTGCGATGAGCGTGACGTGGTGATGGGATGGAGCAGGTGAAGCAGAAGTCTTCCAGCTTGAATTTGCGCCTAGGCTTCATTTCAATCTGGAGAGACTCAGACAGAGAAAAGGAGCGTTTAACAGATTTATTGACAAAATGAATAACAGTTCTTTGGC
>CAEGAE010031448.1:0-15993 GCA_903067095.1 Girardinus metallicus | reverse complement strand
AGAATAGACTTTAAAATACTGTTAGTTTATAAATCACTGAACGGTTTAGCACCACAATACATTAAAGATCTGCTGTTCTTGTACCAACTGCCTAGACCCCTCAGGTCTTCTGGTTCTCGTCTGCTCTGCATCCCCAGAACCAGAACCAAGTGAGGAGAAGCAGCATTCAGCTTCTACGCGTCACAAACTTGGAACAAACTTCCACAAAACTAAAACAGCTGAAACACTGAGTGCCATTAAATCTCGATTAAAAACCCACCTGTTTAGAGTTGTATTTCAAACGTAATCAATTACGAATTTAATGATGGCACTTGACTTAATGTAATGTTTTAATTGCTGATTCTATGTTGCATGACTATTTTTTTGTGTTTGTTATGATGTAAAGCACTTTGAAATGCCCTCCTGCTGAAATAAAATTTGATTTGATTTGATTTAATAAAGTATTCAATAAGCAAGGATATAGTGATGGTCTGTTTTCCATCTGTGAGGTAATTTTTTTTTTTTTTTCCCTCAAATTATGTAAATAATCTGTTTTTTGTTTGTAATGTGAGCTAAATGAGAAGGAAGCGAGGTGTAACAGATGCAATGCAATGGATCTAAGCCATTTTTATTGCTGTATATTATTAGTACAAAATAAAATAAAAAACATGAATGATCCAATTCTACGCATTTACAGTCAATTTGTGTTGTAGCCATCCTGTCAATATGTTGTGGAAATTATTTTAAAGAGCATTTTTTAAAAAATGTTCTAGACAAACTTTTCTATAAATTGAAAATTATTTGTCACCTACAATCCCATATTATAGTTTTCCAATATGGTTAGTGTTATTATAGAAGAAATTGCTATTAACGATAAAAGTTTTATCTTGTTCGCCTTTCTTGTGATACAACATAAGATAAACCTAAATGGATCAGGCTTCTGCAGAGATGTCCATTTGCATTGCTCTCTTTGTTTTTCACATTTAGTTGTGTGTTTTAAATTTAATTAATTTTTTAGTGATGTTAAAATGCTTGCAGTCTAAGCTATCTGTGAGAAGATGTCAGATACATATTAGGACAATTAGGAAATTACACTTTTGAATGGCTTTTGCTTCACAAACCTCTTAAAGCCACAATTAACCTTGTTACTTATGCATTTTTTTATTCCACCCAACTTTTTGTTCCACCCAACTTTCCCATAATGTATTTGAATCTTTCACTCTACCAACAACCAGCTTACTTAGGAATAACCTTTTGTGGCTTGTCCCTACCTGCCCAGAATGTCGATGATTCTCTGTAAGACAACTGTCAATTCAACAGTGTTTCTCTTGATTGTTTAAGCCACAACATTTTTCTGTTGGTAAGAAACGTATTCAAATTTTCTTAGGAACCGATGTTTGAGCTATCATTACCAATAATCACTCAGTTTTACATTTAAATACAACTTAATGAGATGCTCTTTTAGTTTAGGTTTAATATTTTTTATGTGTCTGTTTTAAACTAATTTCCCAAGTGCTAAAGCTTATAACTTATTTAAGTGCTTTTTAGATAAATGAAATGGCCATCCCCAGGAAACAAGCATTAAGCCTTCTGTATATTCATGTCACTGCTTCATATGCATTTTACCCCCTGACTCCCTTGTGGCAAAGCCCCAGCTGCTTTTCACAGGCTGCTCTGCGATTCCGTTTGGCGCGATTGCTATCACCACTCGCCTCTCAGCATCTGCCCAGAGGCATCTCAGCAGCATTTTATGTCCTCCCGTCTCAGCCAGCGTCGCCTCAGCCTCCTCACCCTGAGCTTGCTCTCCATAGTCACTTTGCCCTCCCATTCACTAACCTCTCTCCTGCGCTCTGAAGCCATTCTGCAGCCCTTTTGCTGGCTTGTGTGACATTTACCATTTAGAAGCCGGGGAAAGGAATGGTTATCCAAATTCTGATTTCCGTAAACATGATTTGAGCCAAATCAGTGACAATAAATTTTAGAGGTTAAAGACAGAATTGGGTTGTGTTTTAAGTGTGATTTAAATAGCTTTAATTTCAGTGATCTTTACCGGGTAATATATCTAAGCACTATATCTAAATGCCTTATTTAATTCAAGTAACTGCTGCAGCTGAAGGAAAGGTTAATGAATGCTTATTGAATGCCACATGGATCAGGATGCTTTGGGCCATTTTGTATTCCGCTTATGATGATCCACTGTAAATTGTTAGAAATGTCCTCTGGAGACATTATAAATACCTCATTATATACAGCTCAAATGTGAGGGATAAGTGCTTAAAGTTTACACCCTCAGTGATGCGATGAAGAAACTTCCACTGCCAGATGGAATTGTTAAGCCACAGCTCCAAATCAGCACTGTTAAACATATAAACATTCCTACTAATTTTGGTCTCATAGTGCATCAAAAGTTCACATGTGTTTGCCGAATTAAGCTTCACCTGACATGTCAAAGCAACCCTCATCCAACAATCACCTTGTCAAAGCTGTGATCTCCTTTTCCTTCCCCCAAGCAGCAGGAGCAGCAGCAGCAGCAGGGTGCTGGTGACACATATGGCCAATTATAAGTGGAAGTTGAGAGGATGATGTGAGCTGAAAGCTTGTTCACACGTGGTGGGTGTCCAGACGACCAGGGGATTCATGGAGGAGGTCTGTGTGAGAGAAGAGCTCATCAGCAGTGGAGCTCTTCTCTCCTCCCCTCCACCTCCAAGGGACTGTGGTATATCAAAGCCTACTTTTTAGCCGATCAATGCTGCCCCTTACATCCCTTTATTACTCCACAGCCAGAATAAGGGTTAGCAGGAGGATGCAATATTCAGTTCATAAATCATGCAGTAAAAAAATGTCAGGGGGGTAATTGTGGTTTTCTAACACGCTTTGAACGAAGACGGATTTTATTAGCGGGTTAACATCACCGGGCGACCCTCATTCCTCCTCATTATGGGCTCATGGAGGCATCAACAAATCCTAAGTGCTACAGTACTTCTCAGTGGAGCCTGTCCTGCTTTTGCAAATACATCTGTTAAACAAGAAGCTGAATATGACTGGCACTAAACATGATTTACTCGTACAGGAGATTCATGTTTATTTGTCAGGCTTGACAAGGTTGTCACGGTCAAACTCATTGTCGGAGTCGTTTTATCCTTAATCATTAATTTCCTTCGTGAAATGCTTTCCTTTAGGGGGTAGTTTCCCAAACAAATAAAAAATAAAAAGAAACCATTCCATCTGTGAATACATGACACAAATAAATGGAATGATTGCCTTATTAAAGTGCTTTATAGAACTGTTTTTTCCAAGTCTTTTGCTCCTCTCTGTCCAATGAATTTGAGTTGGCCAATAATTTCCCACCATACCCCAGAGTTACAGCGTTTTTGTCACATCTTTTAGTGATTAAATGGATCGATTTCTGTTCTCTATAGGTGATTAATCCCACAGGGTTAGAGAGATTACAGAAAGGGAGCTGCAGAAAAGCCTTCTAAATGGATTCACACAGAGAGCCTCCCATTCATGGGGGCTAATGATATTGGACTTCAGGACTGTGGCTTCAGAGAAAAGAGGGAATTCTCACAAGAGGCAGAAAGCTATACGAAAAAAAGAGAAAGTTTATGAGGAGAACAATCTGGGGCAATGAGTA
Source organism: Girardinus metallicus (assembly GCA_903067095.1). Taxonomy (NCBI): domain Eukaryota; kingdom Metazoa; phylum Chordata; class Actinopteri; order Cyprinodontiformes; family Poeciliidae; genus Girardinus; species Girardinus metallicus. The sequence continues at coordinate 12,380 of CAEGAE010031448.1, read as the reverse complement.
AAGAATGACCTTGAATTGTGTCGTCTCTTGCTGACCCTCACAAATCTGTTTAAGATGATGGTGGGAAAGACCCAAATGCAAACTAGAGATCAGAAACAGGTGGATAAAATAAAATAACAAGCATGTGTGTTGCTTTAATGCCCTGCTGTTTTGATTAGTGTGTGAGCACTTTGGCTTTGTTTCACATCAGACCGCTGTCTGGAAACTGACAGCTTTTCCAGATGATGATTGGGGGGAAGAATTTATGTTAAATGAAACCTCCAAAATACGTTGAATCCGCTGCAGGTGCCATGCCAGGCCACTATGTGGCGTTGTGATTTTAGTCGTTCTTTGAAAGGCACATGCATTTTTGACACATAACTTCCACCTAATTTACAAAACCCATCTCCAATGAACCAAGGACTCATGTAGTACATGTTACAGATGTTGATAAACTGAAGAGGCCAATAAGGACACACAGCACAATGCTATCTGCCATAGAGGTATAGTTGTTGTTTCTTTCCATGCATTAGTAGGAGGGTGTTCCGTGGATGGTGTTCCCAAAAAGTGGAACTTTTAGAACTGGTTTCAAAAGAGACTCCATCCACTGGAGATGTGTAAATGAGCAGTTGGGTTGCATCAAAACTGTTATGTTTTCACTGAATAACAGCTCTGTGTAAATGAGGCCTTATGGTCAAGGGTGTAGAATTCATGGCATTCTGCTGGATAAAGATGAGATATGCTGCTTGAAAATACTGTATGTTAACATCTTATAAGTTTATGTTCTGAAAATTCTCAGAATGCTTTGAAATAATTAGCAGAATACATAAAAAAGAAGGTCTAGTTCCTTAGTTTTTTTCAGTTTCAAAAATTCAGCAGGTTGGGGTGAGTGAATCATCCTCATTGGAGAGATCACTTGCATAGCATAAGATTCGGAAATGTTATTGGATAGTTGCTGAAATATTTGAGTCACAATTGTGCAAAATTTGACATGTCTTAACCATGGACAAGCAGAAGATTTGGTGTAAATGTATGGTTAGTAAACTATAAGTCTATGAATAAATAGCTAACCATACCATAAAAACATAAATTATATACAACTTTGAATTGCCAGAAGTCTCTTCCTTTATATAGAAGAACTGTAAAATTATACATTTTTGAAAAAACAGAAGAGTCTGCAAACCAGAGAATTTGACATTTTTTACTGCTATAGTGTTGAAGGAAATGTCTGCACACTTCTCCATAACTTCATTTATAATGCATTGGTATTTTTCACTGGGACACCTTCAGTATTCTTTAATTTTTTTTTGTCAATACAGAAAATTGAGGGTGTTTGTGTGTATGGTGTTTTAGGCTTTACTTGCAGCACATACCCCCCCCTGCACAGCTGGACACCAAAGCATCAGGGAAGTTAGGACTTTTCTGGTGCAGAGAACTGGAACTCTCCCCCACAGCTTGGTGATCTGTGTCAAACCTCACAGTTCTAAATCTCCGCTCAAAGCTCTTTCCAGCAGGAAACGTGCCTGCCTGCCTGTGTGAGTCGCAGTCCAGGAGAGAGGGTTAAAAAGAAAAACAAGGTAGATAGATTGAGGGAAAATGTGAGGGAGGTAAAGTATATTTTAAAGAACTACAAGAGCGCTATGAAGACCAAATTAATGCCAGTGGTAATATTTGTTGCAGGAAGCTAAAAAGAAACAGAGCTGACTGAAGTCAAACTTACTGCAAAATATAGCCTCAATTCATCTTGAAAGTGTTACTTTAATTCCTACAAGGTGAGACAGATTATTTAATCAATTTCCGTCTAAGTAGTGGATTTCTGACTGTATACATACAACTGGATACATGCATGTGTAGTGATAAGTGATGAGCGGACAACAAAGAAGCAACAGGGCCTTGGGGTTTTGTCTGTCAGCACAGAGCAAAGGTCAGCTGCTGTCAGGAATGAGCTATATTACTGATTCAGGCAAGTGACTAGGGGCGGAAAATCACACACTGTCCACAGTCTGTGGTTTAGCTTAAATCTTCATTTTGTCCATGCTATTTAATATGCCTTTTGTTACTGATGTAAAAATATTATGCGATTTAAAGTACTACTTGTCCCTTTTTGTCACACTTACATGTTCATTAATTAAAAAAAAAAATCATACTAAGATATCCAGAAGGATGTCAAAAGGCAATTTTCAAATGATAATTTAATTTATTAATGGAAAAAGTAATCCAAAGTGACCTGGCTTTGTTTGAAAAAGTGATTGTGCCCTTGTGAAATTCTAAAATTACTGATATACCATAAAGATTAGATTTCCTTCATCACAGTGAAGCCTCATTAATGCCAGACATGTATATCAAAAAAAAAAATGGCTCAAATAGAAACTGACAACATGAAGTTGGATTCTTTTTTTTAGCACACAAGAGCTAAAAAAAAGAATCCATCATGCCATAAAAAAAAACAGTACATGAAGCGTAAAGGTAAAAAGACATTGTCATTAACATCTATCTGTTTGGAGCAGGTTACAAACCCACTTCTAAGGCTCTGGGACTCCAAACCACACTGAAAGTCATTATCAGCAAATAGAGAAAATATGGAGTAATGGCCAGGCATCCCAGGAGTGACCAGTCATGGCAGCTAACACTGCAAAATAAGAAACAATAAGACAGCAATTTAACAGAGGGCCAAAGTTAACATCCTGTTTTACAGGCTCAATATGCGTGGTGTAGCCATCTAATCAGCGTTGTGCAGTTAAAATCAAGCCAACACAATATATTAAAAAACAAAAAACATATGTAAAACAGGTTCTGAAAATTGTTTCACCTGGTAATGTTCACCGGAAAGCAAAGTAAAATAGTACAAGAAGGAAAAATGCAATCAACTAAACTACTCAGTCACAAAATTGTGCATCATGCTTTATTTACTTTAGTCACATAAAAGTACTTGGTGATGATAGCACAAAAATACAAATAAATAAAATTGCCTTCTTCATTTCAAGTAGTTATCCTGTTTGAATTCTGCTTCAAATTAACAGATTGCTTTTCAACTCAACAATCGGAAGAGCTTGAAGCACACACCTGCACCTTAAGAGTATTTGTTGTGAAACAATTAGAAAAGCAAAAACTCAAGTGGTGTGATAATAAGAAATGTGACAAAGTAAACATAGAGAAGCTTTTATGCCTCATGACTCACTGAGAAATGTGAATAAGCAGTGTGTTTCTGAACCAAAATAGGATTTATTTTTCTTTTTCATTTTTTTTTATGTGGAATCCAGTCCAAGGTTAGTTTTAAGTCACAATCTCTGACGTCAGACAGTTGCAGTTATGGAGGCTAATTATGGACGAACACGGGGGGATTTCTGCCTCCAGTGAAAGCTGCTCGTGTGCAGAGAGGTTAGTTGTGGTGCTGACTCTTTCAGAACCTGTCTGTCTGAGTGAAGCACTCATATATTCTGTATATATATATAAATATATATATATATATTTATACACACACACTCGCAATGTGCACCCGCATACATACACAATGCACACAAACTCAACGCAGCCTGGATTTTTTCTTTTTGCTTTTTGCAGTGCACAAGTCTCCAGGTGGAAAGGCGAGAGTTTTCCCCCAGTGCAGAAGCCATTAGTCAGAATGGAGGTGATTTATGGGTTGTCTCCTTGCAGAATTTAAATTAACTGCCATGCCGTACAGAGGGAGGGTACCTCTGCATTTTGGGTTGCTCCCCTTTACACTCCACCTCGCAGTTTCTCTCTGCCCTGCTCTCCCGTAGTCTCATGGGAGAAATTAGGGATGTTTTTTTTTTTTGTGTCCAGGTGTGATGTCAGGTGGTCGACTCACTCTAGGATCTGGTGAGATTTCACTGGAAGAAATGCTCATCCACATCAAAAAAAAGAGAGAAAAACTCATGAAATGAAGCAGCGTTCAAGGTCAAGGTCAGCAACTACTCCTGCAGGGGAGACGGAAAAGCTGGTGGACACACCTACATCTGTACAAACTGTAACCAAAGCTCTTCTAATAGCAAAATATGTACACAGGGTTTTGTTCAGTTATTTTTGTAAAGTTTATGAGAAAGTGAGTTTAGTTGCAGGGGAAATTTCAAGATGTACCAACCTGCTCCCAGATCTATAATAATGATTTTAATATTAATTATGTTTTGTATTCCTCTCTTCCCCCCTGATGCTTATGTGATGCACAACTGAGGTAGAGGACATTGTAGCTTAAGGACGCAAACTTCTTTAGAGTTTATGAGAAAGACGCTCAATGTTGAACATAATTTAAACCGACAAATTCATATGGATCCATAGATTTTCACTGCATAACGGAGTGGACCTCTTGCGCCAAGAGACAAAAGTCTGTTGGGTGGGACAGACAGCAGGATGGAGGAGGAGGGTGGGATTTTGGGAGGTTTGTGTGTAAGGCAAGTAAATGATTCCTTGTGACATACTGATGCATAAAACAAATATATTTATATGTTTTTTAGATTCTATGCAAAGGAAGAGATTAGAATATTAAGTTGCATACAGCATATTTCTTCATGTAATTAAGAGTAGATAAATATGTAAATACAGTTTAGATTTGCTGCATTAGTACCTTTTGTTAATGATGAATGCTTAAACAGCAGCTTTATTGCTGCTACCTGCAAAACATCTGCACATTGCACCAGTGTGTGCACGAGCACACGCCTTCACACCCTCGCACACACGCACGCACACAGCTCTGGATTTACTCCTGCAGACTCAATACGCTCGCAATGAAATATGGGGTGGTTTCATTATGCATCTGTTACCCGTATAGCCTTGACCTTTTAGCGTACTTGTGCAGTGGTATTGGAGTGGAGCAAAAAAAAGACATGCAATTACTGCCTTATATCTTAGTGATTTTATTATTAATATCTCAACAAGGCAATGCATTCATCATTTTTTGCATAGTGTAGAAAAATAAAATTTTAGACATTCAAGAACAGTGGCATTGTAACGGTGCAAAAATAAAATTAAAACTAAGACAATGAAACAAAGCCATGTAGCAGAAAACATGGAATTTAACCAAACAAATGCAGCTGGTAATTTAGAGTCTAGCTATATTTAGAGAAATGTCAAATCTTTGAAATGTAATATTTCTGTTTATCCAATTTGTTGTCTGAAATGTTGGTCTTCTGGGCTATCAAGGAGTATAAATACAACACAAATCAATAAAAAATGAACATGTACAAACAGTGCAAACCTAGTCCCTGCAAAACAAAGCAGAATCTGTAAATTAATAGAATAATATCAGGTTAAATTCTTTATTTTTTGGTGTCAAATAGCTGCTCGTTGCATTCTGGGGTGCCACAATTGCAAACCTAAATCTGATTAAGAGCACTGATAAAAGGTCAAGACTTAGAGAGGTGCCTACAAGTCTGTTCTCAAATAACAAATTAAATGTTAGTGCATAAAAAAGCAGAACACCATCTTCATCAAAAGAAATTTGTGGAGTCACAAGGAATGCTGTACGGATAAAGATATTGATAAAATTCATCATCATTATTGAATCTTCTGAAATTGTCTCTTCTCCTGCAGTTATTGTGATTTTACTTGATATCTCGACCTTCTTTATTTTTCTACAAAAATGTTTGTGAATCCTACAGCAGTGAGAAAGCTGGAAAATATTTTCTACTGAACTCCATATTCTTAAGTGTGTCTGTTCTGAAAATGTGAAGTTAGAAATCAATATTCAGCAAGACCTACAAAGCAAGAAAAAAAAAACTTTGGATGCCATTAGGGATGCAAAGCTGAATTTTAACAACCAAATAAAGTTTATTACTAAATCAGCCTACTATCACCATAAATACATTGTCGAACAAAGAGTTTCTGATCAAAACCAAAACCACTGGTGCATGATTTTATTTTCTGTTAGTTCCTTTTTAGGTGATGGTTGTATTTGTGTCTGTTTTGTGTATTTTCTGTGAATCTTATCTCTCTTTATTTATGAAAAGGGTTGTGTATAATCTGTTGTATGTCCATTAATAACAATTAACCTATTCTTTCTCTATAGCGTCAAGTATTTTGTTACATTTTTCATATTGTTCTTTTTCCACATAACACTCTTGCAAATTAAAACAATAATCCTCTTCTTCCTTTAAGAGTGCAGTTGTTAAAACTGAGTGAAAATGTCCAATTCATGATTCAGATGAGATTAAGTTCATTGCTTCATTCACGTCAGCATTTGATTCTGATAACCAATAAGTCTAGGTGAATTATGGACGTTTAAGTCGATTGAAGTGACTGATTGTTGCAACAGGAGGAATTTTTTTGTCAACTCTGTCATCACACCTTAGGGGAGTCATCAACTAAGTACATGCTTGATCCACCTTTCTTCATACTGAATACTCTATTTTTTTTTTTTCAGTTTTACCAGTCATCCCATGCTGAGAGCAAAACCGGGCCACAGAGACTCTTCTGTGGACTCAAACTGTGGTTTTGACAGCCTCTCAGCTTCACGGCCTGGATGAGAGAAATCACCTTGGGACATCCCTATGGACCAGACAAGGACAGAAAACAATAAGTGGGAGAGAAGAGAGTAACCCTATAAATATATACACACAGTCTCATCTTATTTACAGCATGTTCTAATTAAGTACACCTTTAAAATTGGAGTTTAATCTCCACCTAATAGACACAAATTAATCGAAATAAGTATTTCTTTCTATAGAACTTCTTTGTATGACAGCCAAAAGTACGGCCAATAAATACTGTATATGTAACATATCCTAAGAATATAGAAGTCTGACCTTTCATGAGCAGCAGAATACAAATCAGATGCAGGAGCAAGAGGGGAAGAAGAGCAAAGAGTGATGTGAAGAGTTTAGCAAGGTGATGAGTTTTCATTTCATGCTGCGCGTGACATTCCAGCCCCGGCCGAGGTGGAAAGGTCATCCCATCATTTGGGTGCCTGAGGGGAGAAGAGTCAAGACTGAGTGAAGGCACGACCGTCTCGCTGCGGGCGAGGCAGACCGAGGCAGAGCACACATGAATCACGCGCACACATAATACATCACATTACCGCATTCATTAGGAATCTTGGATATAATATTCAGTCTTTTAGCAGTTGGGGTCAAAAGAGCAAGTCTGCAGTTTCTTGCTTCACTTTATTTTACTGGCTGGAGGATGAAGAGTTAAATAAGAGTTTGCCCTAGAGCTAGGCTGCTCAGTCGAGCAAAAAACAAGCGAAACGAGACAACAAGTAAACAGAGACTGAAACTGAAGCCTTGTTCTCATGCTGCCTCAAAACAACTTCTTTTAATAGTCTCTATCCTGCCTCTAAGTGTTTTCTGTCTGTGTAATCAGCTGGTAAATATTTCATAATCTTGCACAGAGAGCATGCCGCCATAATCAGCTGATTACCGTAAAGAGTTCAAGCTGTATGGGGGATTTAACAAATGTGACATCACAGGAAGAAAACAAAAAAGGCGACATTTTGTAACAACTTTGCTGTCAAAACTTACTATATAAGCAGGCACACCAGACTATCTTTCCTTTGTGACAATGTGCTCTACTCTGCCCAGTCACAATTATTTTGTAAATTTGCAGTGCAGTGCCAAGCTTCAGTAAACAGGCCAGATGTCAGGCTTGATGGAACCATGGCTTCAGCAGTGGCGAGGAATACACAGCCTCGGGGTGTTTTATGTTTGTGTGTGGTAGCGTGTTGCACTTTTTCTCCGGAGTCGTGTCCTTCACTGTCTGCATTCACCTGCGGCCTTACAGTGGTCGTCAGCAAGAAATTGCTGAGGCAGAGACGGCTTTAAGCAAATAAATATTAATTGTTGCAGCACATATACGGTAAAACAATCCCTTGCTTGACCAAAGGAGTGCTTCATTCTGCCAGTTCTTTCTGTCGACACACAAGCAGGCTTCTCCTGACGAGCTGGGGGAATATTTACCATCTGAACCCATTTTTCTTCAAACACACAAACATACACCTCCCTTCGATAACTACCCTCAATTTTGAGTTCCTTTGGCCTGCTTCAATGTCTTGAAGCCCCCACCATCCCACCCCCATCTCTGCCCAGTCATCTTCAAACCATCTCAGTGGGTGCCAAGCAGTCACAGCAGTGGCTTGATCTTGGCACTTATGAAAGAAGCTCTTTGATAAGCCTCGGCCAGGAGCAACACAAGGGAAGTAAATCAGAGACACAAACTCAACTGGAGATGAGACATCTACTGTGTTTGCTTGTGTGTTTGTGATGTTGTTTCTTTTGTTTCTTTGACCTGTTAAACTTTCCTTTTGAGAAAAAAACTAAATCAAATACCTGAAAGAAATTTTTTTTTTTTTTTAACGCTTTTATGTTTTGCGGTTTTCCCTTGTGAGCCTCTGAAACACTTTGGAAGCACATTTGTTGTGCTTCTCCAGCTCTTTGTAAAGGAGGAGAACAACAAAGTGATTAAAATCTTTTGAGGTGTGTTTTGGACGTGGCTGATGTCTGGACACAACACGACTGAGGTTGTGGTTTCCTGTTCGCTCCCGTTCTTTGAAGAAATTGACTGTATGGCTGTCAGTGCTCTGTTAGAATAAGATTTCATCCTCAATAATTTTTTTTTGCCATCTACATTGTGTTTGGTCAGTTGAAAGTTGATTGTATCCCAATATATTTTCATATAGCTGAAGCTTAATTAAATAAAATACCAGAGGAAAGTTAATTTATTTATGTAATTCATTTTAAAAAGTATGACTTCATTACACACAGATTCATCGATTTTAGTGTGTGTGTTCCTGGAAGTTTGATTATTGTGGCTTGCAGAGAAAAAAAAATCAGTTTCTCTTAAGAAACAGGAAAATTATGAGAATAATAAAATAATTTTACTACAGAAATATTTGAATTTGATGACATATATGACCCAGACTGACTTCTGATTTGAGAATTGTCCTGCAGACAGAAGCTGTATTCTCCATGAGGAGATTAAGACACCCAAGGTTATTGTTTTTTGTTTTTTTCACATAGTGCTCTGGAAAAATTGTAGAAAGCTAAGTGGAGGAAAAAAGTGGAGTAGAAACTAAAAGGGTGCAGAAGTAAATTTTGTATTTCATTTAGGAATCAAGGTCCCATAGCCCAGAGGAAGAATGGAGAGGCATGTTATCCAAGTCGCTTGAGGTCTCAGGTGAAATTTCCAAACTTTGTGACGACTTGTGGAGCTGTGTTGTCTGCTGGTGATGGGTCACGTTGTTCCAACACACACACAAAAACTTCTTTACCAATTATCACTGTGTTTGATTGGCCAGCAAATTCACCTGACCTAAACCTTCACCTTGTGGTTGCTTGGGATGAGAGAGAGCGTCAAAGTTAATTTTCAGTGCAATCTGCTGGTTGTATTAGAAAGCTTATTACTGATTGTCATTACATAACTTGCAAGAATTTGAATATATGCTACAGAAATCTGAATCTGATAACTGGATGGAACTCTTTTGGAATGAACTGAATTGAACAGAATTACTTTTGAATTCATTTGATTGCATACTGTTTGAGTATTGGTGTGATTTGCATTTGTATAAATAAAACTAAAAAGAAAAATGTTGTGTGATTTTAAACATATCTTTATGTCCAGTTTTTCTCATTTTAATAGGGCAATTGGCCAAAATTTGCGTTTACACTGACTGACCCTCTCACAGGTGTCTCCGATTTTAAGCACATGACTAAAAGCATACTAAGTGCCATACAAAAACCTGCTCTTGTCCCCAGGTTTTCAAATCCTGCCATTTTCTTACCCAGTGGTATCTTTCAGATGCACCTAAGGATTTGCAATGCTGATGCTGCGTTGATCCAGCAAATGTGCCAGTATTTGTGCACTTCTTTGTAAAGATATACAAAAACATTCCTAACACTTTGACATGTTACAATGTTACAACCTTAAATTAGTTGTATTGGGGATTTATGTGATATACCAGCTCAAAAAGTATAAAAACTGCTGTACTACAAAGTTGTGGGGGGATTTAAAGTAGAGTTAGGTTATGAAACAATATCCCCAGCTTTGAACATCTCACAAAACACTTTTCAATCCATCATGTAAAAATTGATGTCTCAACCAAAAACCTTTTCTCAGATGTTTTATGGCAGAAATTCACAACAATCACTTTTACAAGATAAACGGTTCCAATTTATGCCCCAAATTCTATCATAAGATAGATGTATTCAAGTGCCATTATACATACATTTCAGATTGTAATTGCAATTGACTGTTTCATGTGATACACAGTCAATTAAATTGAATCAATGACTTTTCTACACCTCCTAATAAAGCTTGTGGGAATAGTGGATTGTTGACTGGATGAAGTCCAATTATGCAGCCACCCCTGACACTCAGCATGGATGTGGCAACAGTGGAAAGAAACAAACTTTTAACAGGAAGAGTTCTCCAGAAGAACCTGCCTCACATTCTGCATCCATCTGCTGCTGTCTACCGGGGGTTTGAGAGGACAGAACATATGGAGGAAATAGAAACAAAGAACACAGAGTAACTCTCAGGGGTTGCTCTCTATCATAAAGAAAAAGTACACAGAGTTATTAGTAACAGCAGCTGTTTTTTGTGACTTCATTGGGGGGAAAAACGTAACACAATAGATAAACTCTGCAGTAGTTGTACATTTCATGGAATGGAAAACAGAGTAGATTACCAGCAGCATCTCTTTCAATGGCTATTTCAGGAGAGAGACGGTGTTGCAGCCAGCATCTCTGGCTCTGTAAATCTATAGAAAGAGAACATAATGTTGTTGGCAGAAACAGCTCATCTTAGGGAGATTTTAACCAGATATGGGATTTGACTAGCAAACAACAACATTAATCAGATGTGCACTCTACAAATCTGGCATTTGTAGAAGAGTGATGTGATGACACATGGCAGTGGCAGTGACAAAAAGGACGCAGGTCAGAGTTGATGTGGAGAAGGATGGAGCTAAATAAAGGACAACAATGGAAGAAAAGCTGTAATTTGTGTACCGAGGCTCTTAATGTACTGATTAAACCAAAAGGCTGCTCCAGTTTAAACTCCTCTCATAGCTGTGATTATCTCTGTTGCTGGTGCACCTTTTCCAACCACACTTTTTCCTTCCATTAAACTTTCTGCCTGCATACAGCAGTCTGAACAATCAGCTTATTCAGTAATGAACCGTTTGTGGAAAGTGTCAATGATGTTTTCTGGACATCTGCCTACAGACTTTCCTCTGATTCTGCATGTCTGATATGGCTATAACTTAACATTCATACATTTTTCTTAATTTTTGCTTAATTGCTGCTACGTAATATTCACTGAATATTGAATGCTGAGTTTTATTACCTCTAAATCATGATTATCGAAATTACAGAAAAAAGCTTCACTTTCTTTCCACACTATAAGTATAAAATATGATATATGACTTTCACTTTCTGATATGAGTGATAAAACATATTGAACTAGTTCACAATATTCACATTTTTTGATAAATGTTCAATAAACTCAATTACAAAAGTCAAAACAAACTGAATTGTAAATACTATAAATGTGCTATCTTGTTGCGTCTCAACTGACCTGTTTGCAGTCAAAACCTAAATGTATTTACTGAATAAACATAATCTAAGTGTAACTTCTGGATCTGAATACTACAGCAAGAAAATGTCAGATATTGCAGATATCTTTCTTAGGTTTTCACAATCTCTTTTTCTCTACTTATGTTCTCATGCAAAACAAACCACATTATCTGATCTAAAGATCAGCTGTTGCAACATTTAACGTCACATTTGTACATTTTTCTCTTTTTCCAATAGCTTTCATATCAATTCCTCGTGTCAGTTTCATCACAATCACTCACTGTTTGTCCCCTCCAACGTGCTTTGATCTCTGTGGTTCATAGATATTTGGATCTCAGCGATATGACCAGCAGTTACTGCTGGCAGGTGTGAAGAACAAATAAAACCCCCCTTAAACAAACCCCCCGAAAACCAATTTAGGTCTGTGTGCTTCCTCATATAGACAAACTCGATGACTGTTATGAGGAGTAAAAACAAATCAGGCAAATATGCATCCCAGTCACACCTGTGTGCCAGTTATTTGAGAATCAAACTCTGCAAGATGATAAATTAGACAGCCACCCGATGATTCTTTGAATGTGCAGCTGAAGTTTAATGATGATGAAGATTCGCAAATGCTGCAAAATAACTGGCAATATGTCATGTGTAGTGGTGACAAAAATAATTTAAAAAAAATCAGCCATCCTGCTCATTGATCCATCTCAATCCATCACAAGATCTCCGTCCAGCTCAGGGACAAACTGTCCCAAGCCAGAAATAGGCAACTATCTGAGAAAACCAAGAGCTGGCGGATTTTCACAGACCAATGACCGTGCAAGCTGACTTCACAAGTAAGGAAAGTTTTAGTGAATTAGAGGGGAAGTTTATATATATATATAT
>CAEGAE010031447.1:0-19877 GCA_903067095.1 Girardinus metallicus | reverse complement strand
ATCTTAGTCTTTTATGTATGCGTGTGAGAAAAATTGCATATGTGTGTGACATTTTAATAGTATATATGTGTAATTTTTATATTTTGTGTGTGTGTGAGTTTTTAGTAGTGTGTGAGAGACAAAACAGTTTTTTTTCCTAAACGGCCCCTCTTATGTGACATCTGCATTCGTCACACACAGAAACATCTACCAGCTCTGTAACATCATGATGCTCTTTGCCACCCATTTGTTGCGACTGGGATGATATGAAATTTATTTTCTGGTACTTTCAGTAAAGCTACGCATCTAAAGCACAGCCGCCCGCCTGTGTTCAGTCTATCCGTTTTTTTCTGTATAAATAATCCCGCCGGACCCCAGGCATCGCTGCCATCATTTTAAGATGCTTATTGGTCCTCCGGAAAAAGACAAAACCCAGACATCATGACTTAATGAAATCCTCCCAGGCCGAAATTGAAAACTGGATGTTATGCTGCTAACACTTAGCTTTCGTCAACAACTCAGGCGGAAGTGAGAACGTAAATAAAGTCCCGGCCGGAACACGGTGCGCTAAATAATAAAACATAATATAACGAGGCTTCGAGGCAGATCAGTTTTCCTCGAGGGATTTTAAGAATCGAGGTACTCGAATCACTCGAGGAATCGTTTCAGCCCTAATATATATAATCTCAATAATACACAAATCTCCCTTTGTGAATTGAATAATTGAAACAAAATAACTAATTAATGATTATTTTTCTGTAAAGGGAATCATCATGAAGACATGAACTGTGTTCTTTTACCTTGCATGTTTTCTGGATCTTTGTCTCTAGTTCGGTAATGTCTCTTGAATGTCTAGCGGCTTCCTAGGAGAAAAATATATATTTGTGAAGCTAGAGAATGGGCTGTTATTAAATATTTGAAACAATGATTTTCCACTTAGAGGACACAATTTCTGACCTCCTCTCCACATGTCTCTGATTTCTTCATTTTCCTTCTCCCCCTTTCTTCCTCCTGTCCATCATCATCCTCTCCTTGGTCTTCGCTGTCTTCATCCTCTTCTTCGCTGCTTTTCCTCTTACATTTGTTCTGGACAGTGACACTGCTGAAGGTATGGTTCTCTTCTCCTCCATCAATGTGTCTTTTATCTGTTTTCTTTGCATGGATGTTCCTCAGTCTACAGAAACAAAAAGTTAGCAAAATTTGATTTCAGTACAAATTTAACAATATTCAACTAATATCCATAAGACATCTCAGATGACTTATTTACTCACTTGCGCAGCTTTCCCTCTAAAGCCCACTTATCCTTCCTCAGGTTGGTCATATAATCTATATTTTTGTCGATCTGGCTGAAAAACATCAGGCAAAACCATCAACCCTTTTTTTTTTTGCATGCTAGGTGCAGATTTAGTTGACTAAATGTGAATATCCTGATCGCCCAGCAGTTTTATTAATAGAAGGAAAAATAGCCTCCAGCAGTGAATCCCTGGTCTGATTCCCAATTATCTACACTGGATTTAAAAGACACGCTCCCTTATACCACATCTCCTCTACCTCCTTTATGTGGCTCATAATAATAAAACAATAAAACAGAAGGATCTGAGGAATTTTAACACATCAAAGAGTGCAAAGTATACTTTAAAGCAAGACGCGTTGTCTGATGCAACCTGGTGAAAGTCCCTGTCAGCCGGAATTTGACATTTTCATACATATATTGGTATAACAAAAAAGTTTTACAAATAAATTAAGCTTTTTTTCTGTCAAGGACATGAGTTAGCCTAACATCTTAAGTGAACTTGTTATTGTAAATATTTCCAAAGTGTTGTTAGCATACAGAGCCACTGCTTTTACTGACAAGATAGAGAACAAATTCTTACATTAATTTCATTTTTTTCTTTTTTCTTTGCTTTTAAATGTTGTGAAGATCATTTTTGGAGTGGTTAATTTACTTGTGAGCATGATTAGGTTTCAAAAGAGGATGTTTAGTTTCCAAAGACTTTTGTAAAACACTAAAGTCACTGCAAACTAACAATTTTCTGGAGTTCTTGATCAAATACATACAGACAGCTGAATATTTTTGACTGAAGGAAACACAGGACAGAGAATGAGCCAGAGTCTCCATCAGTACTACACTTGAGAATGAAGAGTAAAGATTACAGAGTTATTTTGTCAACAGCATTGTCAATTAGGCTTCTTCATTCACATCAATAGATGGAAAGAAACATACAAATCAGAAAAACTCAATGCGAAGCAGCAATTCTGACAATCACTTCCTAACTTTAATTGCTTTAATTGTAAAAATAAATCTGAAGGTAATCTTACCTGATTACAGCCTTACTGCTGCAGAGTTCGTTAACCAAGAACGCCAGCATAGCAGCCTTATCTGATGGACTGTGAGCCTGGAACGCCTTGGTTTCAAGGCTGTGGGCCAGAGCGGCCACCTCTGTCTGTTCACAATGGGCTTCCATGTAGATTTGCAGGATCTCAGACACATTGTCTTGGTTAATCTCCACATTAGTCAAATGGTCTCCCAGCAGGGTTTTGCACTGAAACAGTCAAACATTTTTTTTTTAATCTCTAGTTGGTTTCAACTCACAAAGAATTCAAAACCAGTTGACTTCTTCGGACTAAGATAATGGTGCAAAGTTGCAAAAGATAAAAACTGACATAAAATACTTGTTTCCTGGAAGACTGCAAGAACACAATATGAATTACATCCTTGTCCAAAAGAAAAGAAAAATATATTGCAGCACATGTCAAGTTTTAGGATATGTGCTGCAAAGTTTTAAATGATGTAGTTCCAAATCTAGTTACCTGTATTTTCCAGCAAAACAAGAACATCAGTGTGTTGTATTTTGCCATTTTTGTGCATCTGTCCCCTTTTAATATATGCATGTTTGACATTCATTTTCAGCCTCTTGCAATTAAATACTTGCAGAAATGATACAGATGAAAAGACATGCCCTCACCTTATGGCCTGCTGGTATACCCGGATCACACACAGCTGCAGACAGCATGCTCACCAGTAGGTCCTGCACCTTCTGCAAACTGTTCCCAATGTTGAGCAACCCATCTTGCAAGTCGCTTATAGTGATCTGATTTGAGTTTAATCCGAGTTTAAGAACCGCTCCAAAGTTGCGGATAAACTGCAACACCATCAGGCAGTCCGAGAATGTTTTTCCCGGTAAAATTAGTCCAGGTATAGAAGGTAATTCTGGAAGAAGCTGGGGAAAGGAACCCAATTTTAACAAGACGATCACAATTATTCTTAGCTTTTTAAATTGCGGATTAAAATTAATGATGTACACATAAGTCCTTCAGTATTTTCAAATAAGGGATGCAAGTAGTGATATCTGGTTTATGGTTATACCAAGAGTACCCACTTGATGGCACTGTAGTTTAGTCGTCAAATACACAAAGAGCTGTTCAAATCTTCGAGCATGCAGCTTCAACATTACAATGATTATGACATTTATAAACAGCTTACATTATGCATACCTTATGATCTGGTAAACACATGTCTTCTTTTGGCTTCATTAGCTCCTTAGCTTTTTTCTGCTTCAGTCTTCTGAGCTCCAGTTTCTTCTTCTTGTTTAATTGTTTCTCTGCTTTCTTTTCTTTTCTCAGACGTTCTTTCTCCTGCAACAAAGAAATTAAATTTACCATCCCAACAAAACCACTGCAGGGTTGTTTTACATTTTATTATAGGGCTTTAAATCGATAAAATGCAACTCCATCATTTAAAACACAAATACACAGTACCTTCTAAGTTTGTAAATTTTTTGTGTATTTTAAAACATTTATTTTACAACTATAAAGCTTGGTACATTTGACTCAAATTTTATTTAATAAAAATGGACAATTTAGTGCAGAAGTGTAAAGCTGACATTAAATTAAGAACATTTTCAAATTTTGAAAGCGGATACTTTATTTTTAAAAACAAGTATGGCTAAAACTAACTCTCCATTATGAAATGTAACCTTATCAGAGTGTGTGAAAGGTTAAGATGTAAGCAGTAGTTCATCACCTCTGCCTTCCTCCGGGCCTCCACAGCTTTCATGAGAATCATGTGCTGCCTGCGCCTCTCCCTCTCCTACCAGTGAACAGAAAAGTGTTTTTCATCTTAATTCGCAACCGTTTAATCTATTGCGATAAATCCTAGAAGTGTAAATGACAGTTATAATAAACAACTTTAAATAATAAGAAGCATGGGAAGCCGAACTCAAAGTTAAAAGAGGAAACAGTTTAATTCAGTGCTACATTTAACAGCTCATGCAAGGATGAACCTTTCTGGAGAACATGATGGTAAACATACACACAGCATACATATGTTCTCTGTGTTTTGCAGTGGCAGTCTGATATTACTCCTGAGCGCATTTTTAATAATATTAGAAAGATAATGGATGCATTTCTACAGAATGACCAACTACACAGAGGTATGCAGTGGAATATTCTGGAAAAGCCATGCAGATGGATGTAACAATATGATATTAGCTATTCATATATCACATGCATTTGTTGTTCTAAATGTACAAAACAATAACATGCCCATACCATATCTAGCCTATACCTCTCCTGCTCCTGGGAGAAAGATTTGGCATAGAATTAGGAATCAGAAAAGCACAAATAAAACCAAGGCCAGAAAATTCAAGTATGGAACAGGAAAAAAAGATTAAATAATGTAAATAATGAACAGCTAAAACAACTTAAATTCTTTTGAAACATGATGTAGATTAAGAACAATATTGCTGTCAGTTTTGGTCAAAAATCATACCTGGTGCTTCTGTAAGAAAGACTGAAGTTTACGGATCTCTCTCTCCTTCAAACAAAGGATTCAATTAGAAACCCAAACACGAGCACATAAATGACCATAATTAAATGGCATGCAGAAAAGGCAAGCTTGGTTCATTGTACTGAACCATCTTATTGTCAAAGTTCCAACCCCATAAAGATGACCAACTAATGAAATGTGCAACTTCACGTTTATTATGAAATCTGTAAAGAAAGACTACGTAACTATCACTCAACACTAAAACATGCAAGGGAGGCTTTCTTGGCAAATGTCATAAACAAAAACATTAACAAAGCTTGAGCTTTCTTTGCAACAGTTGACAGACTCACACAACCTCTTATGATGTTACCACCAGAATTTCAATCTAATGCCGCCTGCAACAAGTTTTCCAGCTTCTTTCAAGAAAATTTTTTTAAAAAATCAGAGGATTAATCTGCACATCCACTCTAAAGTCACTGAATGCTGTGCCCAAACAAAACAAATACAGGAAAAATGACCCAATTTCAACTACTTAACTATAAAACCCTCGAAGAAATTATAAGTCAATTAAGCTCAAGTTCCTGCTGTCTGGATGTCCTATCCACACATTTCTTTAAGAAAGTCCTGCCTGTCATTGCTAATGATCAGATCCAAATATTAAACTTATCACTCTCATCAGGTGTTTCCCCCCAGGTTTTGAAAACAGCAGTTATCAAACCACTGATAAAAAAGAACCTGGACAAATTACTACTGCAGAATTACAGGCCGATCTCCAACCTCCCATTCATCAGCAAAGTTATTGAAAAAGCTGTTTAAACAGTTAAATAACTTCTTAACGATAACAAACCTCTTTGACTCCTTCCAGTGTGGTTTTCTTGCTCACCACAGCACGGAGACTGCTCTGGTAAAAGTGTTCAATGATATCCATATAAATACGGACTGTGGGAGAACCACAGTCCTGGTTCTGCTGGACCTCAGCGCAGCTTTTGACACCGTCGACCATGATATATTACTGAATCGACTGAAGAGTTGGGTCGAACTCTCCAATCCAGTGCTCAGTTGGTTTGAATCTTACATAAAGAACAGGGATTTCTTTGTTTCAATTGGAAACTTCTCATCAACCAGGTCAAAGATCACATGTGGGGTTCCCCAAGGTTCAATCCTAGGACCCCTCCTATTCAATATTTATATGCTCCCACTAGCTCAGGTTATAACAGGAAATAATATTAGCTACCATAACTATGCGGATGATACACAGCTCTACATCACGATGTCACCAGGTGACTGAACCCATCCAGTCACCGAATAAATGCTTAGAACAAATAAATGTGTGGATGTGCCAAAATTTCCTCCAGCTGAACAAAAACAAAACTGAAGTTATTATTTTTGGACCTAATGAGGAGCGATCGAGAGTCAATGCACAACTTCAGTTATTACAACTAAAACCTAGCGATCAGGCCTGAAACTTAGGAGTAGCGACCTGAACCTTCAGAGCCACATAAAGTTACAAAGTGGGCCTTCTACTACCTGAAGAACATCTCCAGGATTAGAGGATTTATGTCTCAGCGAGATCTAGAGAAACTCATCCATGCGTTTATCTTTAGCCGCATTGATTACTGCAACAGCGTCTTCACAGGTCTGTCCAACAAATCAATCAAACAGCTGCAACTGGTCCAGAATGCTGCTGCTCGCATTCTCACTAAAACCAGGAAGATAGAGCACATAACCCCACTGGCTCCTTGTAGCTCAAAGAATAGACTTTAAAATACTGTTGTTAATTTATAAATCACTGAATGGTTTAGCACCACAATACATTAAAGATCTGCTGTTGTTCTACCAACTTTCTAGACCCCTCAGGTCTTCTGGTTCTGGTCTGCTCTGCATCCCCAGAACCGAAACCAAACGAGGAGAAGCAGTATTCAGCTTCTACGCTCCAGAAAACTGTAAAACAGCTGAAACACTGAATGCCTTTAAATCTCGACTAAAAACCCACCTGTTTAGAGTTGTTTTTGAAACGTAATCAATTACGAATTTAATGGATCTTGACTTAATGTAATGTTTTGATTGTTGATTCTATGTTGCATGACTCTGTGTTTTTATGTTTGTTATGTAATAAAGCACTTTGAAATGCCCTGCTGCTGAAATGTGCTATACAAATAAAATTTGATTTGATTTGAAATGAAGACATCGTCAGTCATAAGTGCATGTACATGAAAATGAGGTTAGTTTGCCTCTTTGTAATTACACTGATGTGGCAAGGCAATCAACAACTTTGACACTAACAAGTCAGAAAACAGCAATGCTAGAGCGATGATGCCTCCTGTATGCAATGTAGGCTGAGGAAAAGGAAGGGCTAATGGCTAAAAAGAATTGGTAAACCAAAATAGCACCAATCAAAGTTTACCTCACCTGGTTTCTTTTCTCTGCTTCCAACATTTTCACATTGGCTGCAGCTTCTTTTTTCTTTCTCTTTGCCTGTAAGCAAAAACACACACACAGGCGAGGTCAAAATATAGGAGTAAGGTCACTTTAACATAATATAAAAGTTCAAATTTATGCATTTAGCACATTTAGAAACATCTGTTGCATTGACCAAAGTGCTGTACAGGAAGTACAAAAGAAATAGTGAAGATTGTCAGGATTTCCCCTCCATATGACAAAACCTAAAGCATAGGGCTCTCTTTGATAGTGTCAAATATATTTTCAAATTAAACTGCAGCCTTAAGATTTTATAGTTTCACATGGTCTTAGCCATCCAGTTTACTTTGACAATTTGGAAGTGTGTGGGTTTCTTCTCTGGAAGAGCTGCTTCATGTAGTGTGCAGTACCAGATTCTATGTGAAGATCCAGCTTGATGCAAGCGTGATTTCTGTATGATTAATCTAGGTGCACCTGGGCAATATATTACAGATAACCTGGTGCTGATGGCATGCCTCAGCATTCCATCAGTCACACCATTTATGTGTCTGACTTTGTCACAAAGCAGAGTTCATCCAGCCCAACTAAAACACTTAGGTCAGACCACTATCACCAAAGTAATTATTTTATTTTGGAGAAGAGATTAAAACAATTTTAAAATGTATCACTATCATCATTAAAATGAAATGACATGACTGGGGAAGCTGTACATTGCTTAGTAAGCTTGATTCTACACAGCAGTTTCCAGAAAACATTGTATTGAATATATGGAATTCTAGGCATTGAGATTCTCAGTTTTCATCTGTTATAAAATACAAAACTGCCGTGATGGTAATGAAAAAAAAAAAAAAAAAGACAGGGCTCAGTGAGTGCAAATTAAGCAATGTTTTTATCAGTGATTGCAGCTCTAATGAAATCCTATTAAGAGCCTCTTACTAAGCATGTCAGCTGAAATTTGATTTAGAAAGGCTGAAATACTTCACAGCTTTTATTAATGAGGGAATGTAAAATAGGTGTATTACACATTGCCGTGTAAATTCTTCTCCTCCCTTGATTAATGAATACTGTATTTTTTTATTAAACTTTTACACATATAGGGGGATTTTCATATCTAATTGTACTTTTGCAAAAAAAGTGTTGGCATTAGTAGTTTTTTCTTTTTTTTTTTCCCCCATCCAAACCAGATAGGCATTTCAAATTCCAGGACATACCTCAAGAACCTGCTGTGCACGGCGTTCTTTCTCCATACGAATATGCTGAATGCGCTTGATCTTCTCCTGAAGAAAGGATGAGGGCAAGATCAAATGGATTAACTGTTAAGTCATGCATGGTAGAAAGCCGCGAGGAGAAGCAGAATGGGAAATGAAGGTCTACAAAGTGTCAATGCAACTAAGGAAGTCGCAGCGTTATAAATGACCATAGGAGTAATCCATAGGAACATGAATTACTGCAGAAAAAAAAAATAACATACTTGTTGTTTGTGAATCTTCATCTCCTCTCTTTTCTTCCGCCTCTCTTCAGCAGCCCTTATTGCTGGAATATACAAAGAAATAAATTCTGAACACAACTTTTAATCAGAATTAGAGGAGAGTGTGATTGAACAGCAGCTGTTTACCTTGTTGCTTTTTTGCCTCCTTGGTGGCTTGTGCTATGGCCTGTTTTTCTAATTTTTGCATAATTTTTATATGAGCTGCCTGTCGAGCTATTTCTGCAACATGACAAAATATCAAATATAAGAATACAGAAATAAAAATGAAAAAAATAAATACAGCAATCCAAACTACTTTAATTAGTTAATTATTTTAACAGAGGAAAGAAAAATGTCCAGTTTAAAAAAGCGAAGACTTAAAGAAATATTGACAGTAAATTGATCACAAAACTTTTTACAATGCTGAAAGACAAGATTTTTGTGCTCAGACTCAGATTAAGGTTATTCTTACAGTTAGTCTTCAGCTGCAAAAACAAGAGCAAGCATGTAAGCAGATGCCACAAACATCTGGTCTGGTTTTCAACCATTGTAAAGCATCCCAGTACAAACTGGTCTGGTGGGAATTAGACATTGTATTTTCACTACTATCAAATGCACTAAAGCAACATTAAATTTGCACAGTAAAAAGCATAAAATTAGAGATAACCACAGTCATGTGGAATATAGTTTTCAGTAAGACAAAGAATAATCAAGATATTTGGATTTTAAGATGGTCTAAAACAACACCAGCAAAAAGTTGAACAGCTTCTGCATGCTGAGTATTTCAGTGATGCAAACTAACCTTGAGCTTCCAGTTTACGTAATAACTTTGAATCACTAATGTCTTGAAGAGGACGTTCACTATAATATGCAGGATGATGACGCTGGGCTGCAGAAACATTGGTTGCTGTCTGGTGTTTGGATTTTGTTTGTCGGCTGCGCCGTCCATTCATCGCTGTGATAGAAGAAGAAATGTCCTCCTCACTCATCAGGAACCACTGAAAACCCTGACAAAGATCAGGAAAGTCAGAGATGGAAAACAAACCAGGGGTAAGATAATCTGCACTCTTATTATAGTGTAGATCTATTTTTTTCCAGTTAGCATGGGTTTAATACAAGAACCCGTGGAGACTCATTTGAGGTCAGCAGCTTTCATGAAAACTATGTATAATTTTTCAACACAGCAGTAATTACTAATACAATGTACAGCTTGATTTTTTCTGTATTATTCAATTTCTCTAATCCACAGACAAAAAGAGAAAGATCTACTCTGTAAATTTTAAGTGACAAAAAAAGTTTTTATAGCTACAAAAATCATGTGGTCAAGGTGCAGCTAAATATTAATGGAGCGAATTCAAACTTGTGCAAGAAAGTCTTATATTAAAACATAAATCTAAATTGGTTGCATAATAATTTTTCAACAGAAAAAAGAGCAGTTAAAATAAAAACATCAAATTAATATGACATCAGTATAAATGACGAATGCATGTAAAGCGTCAACGTCATATATCTTTTGATCAAATATATTTAGTCTTTTGATCAAATATATTTAGTCATATATTTGATCAACATATCATCAAATACTGTTATTTAGGTGACTAGATGTACTCTAGTCCAAAATTATTCATGCACCTGGCAAATTTTCTTTCAAACTATTTCTTTCCAATAAGTTTTACTAACCGTAGATATTACGAATGATTTAGTGTGGTCTGAACAGAGTTGAAACTTTAAACCAATAGAAAGTCTGAGGAGAGAGATAAACTTTAGGATGATGGTAAGGAGGACCTCTGACCTAAAAGTCTTTGAGTTCATCACCAAAGATAAAATATTCAAAACACCAGCAAAATGTTGGTCTGCAGTAATTAAAAATGGGGTTAACTGTTGTAAGCCCATTAAATATTTTTATTTTAATCTGCCATTGGTGCGAATAGTCTTGGGCTTAACTGTATTAATAATAAATTCAATAAATAAAGCTTGAACGCAAAACTTTTACCTGTGGTCCTTCTCTACCTTCATAGAAGTTACCAACTTTAATTTTTGTGCTAAAGCTGAAGTTGTCCCGGGAAATTTCTGTTATTCCATGCCGGACCAAGTACTGTGGAGGACAGAGTAACACAAAGTAATTATTCGGCTCAACTGTCAACAGAAGCCTCAAACTCAAACATTTAGAGCTCTAACTCAGTCTTTTAGAAAAGCTCAGCTACACTACAAATCATTTATTTACCTTCACTACATCAGGATATTGACGCAGCTTTTTTCCACACGGAGCAAAGTAAGCCACCTCCCCTTGCAGGCGGCCTGTAACAGTTCTCATCCGGGTCTCTCTCTCCCATCTGAAGAGGAATATCAAGAGCAAAAATTTAATGAAATAAATATATTAATATCCTATCATAAATATATTGGAATAAATGGAGTTTAAAATAATTTTTATCAATTTAATATTTGAGCCAGAGATAAGATCAGATTTTTAATTAGTGGAAATGCATCAAAGAATGCTCTTTATAAAATAACTGCAGACCTTAGTGAGAAACCCTAATTCTACCTAAAAATTGGCTTTGATATCAACAATTCAGCAAATAACCATGTAAACAAAGGCTTAACTACAAAATCTCACCCAAACTTAAGAGGTAATTGCAGAGCTCTCTCATCTGTGACTCTCCTTTTCTTCTTCAAACCTAAAAAACAGAAGGGAAAATGAGTGTTTTTCTCACTTACTAAATATAAGCTATTATATTTAGTAAATTTATTCAAGTGCATCATAAACGTGAATCTGATATAACCAATTCTGGACAACAGGAAATCATATGGGTTTTAGTCAATTACTTAGATGTATTATTAAATATTGTTATACACAAAATATATATCTATATACATTTATAAATGTACTACTACCATTAACAACATTATGTAATAAAGCATTCTATTTAGATATTTCTATAACATTGTGAACACAGATTTTTTTTATCTTGTGTCAAACCGGAGTAATTTTGTTAGACTCCTCAGAGGTGAAACACATTTTAGAGCAAAACAAAATAGATCAAGGGGTTTTAATTAGTGAACTTAAATACATTTCAGAATGTAATGTGGGGGTTTAAAAGGTTCATAGAAAAGTAGAATTTGTATGAAAATCATGCTCCAGTTTGATTTGAGAATATCAGACCTTATTTTTTGTTGACAAATACAGCTATCTGTTTTAATACGGGACACTAAAATGTGGCATATGCAAAGTGTTTGTTTTGATTACTAAAACTGCATAGGCAGAGTGCTACCAAAAGCTAAATGCTTCTTGCAGAGAGCTCATTTTATCCAGCTTGTATTACAGAATAAACTTTACATTCTGGATTTGCTAAATAAAAAAACAAAATAAATTACCACAAATAATAATAATAATAATAATAATAATAATAAAAAGACAGACTTTGGGAGGGTCTTGTAGAGATTAAAGTTTCCTACTGAAATTTTACTAAATGACCTTTAGAAATATATTACATATAAGAGAATAGATTTGTTACCTGCTGATGCAAATGCTAAAGGAGGAGTGAAGTTGCCATGGTGGTGGAGGGAATTGGTGGCTAAATGCCTTGCAATCTGCAGGTTAAGCAGGGCAGCACTCCTGTCTGCATCAGTATGTGATTCTGCCTTAAAGAACTCCTTCCCATGATCCTCAGCACTGTCACTCTCAGGATTGCTCCCTGAGTCTGAGGGCAATTGTAGACAGAGAAGGCTCAGTTTATTCCTATCATACATTCAAACTTGATTTCAGAATTGGTTTTTCTTTTCTGATTTCCCTAAGCTCTTTTCAGAAACATATTTATAACATTGTAACCTAACCTGAAAGGCAACTTCCAGAATTCAGACTATTCTCTTCGTCTTCCTCAATGTCTCCTGAAGAGTCCTCCGAGCCTCTGCTGCTATGGAAATCAAACCCACTGCTTCTGGCTAAGTCTACAGGTTTTAGGCAGGAACTGGATTTTGTTGGCCTCCACCCTCCGTGCAGAACTGAAGCAGTCTTAACTGATCCTGGAACAAGTCCTGATGGGACAGATTTAGATGGCAAAGCAGATGTGTCTGACAACTTCTTGGTGCCAATGCTCAGGTTGGCAGGTGTGTGGTAGGGAGGGCTGGTTGCTGCCAAGAGCGGCCTTTTGCTTGGAGAGTTGGTCTGGATACGAGGTTTTGTTATGAGAGCCAAAGGCGCATCTTGATCTGCAGTGCTGATCACGCCGTTAAAGTGGGGGTTCAGGAACAGCTCTGGGTTCCTGGCAGATGAAAACAAAGAACAAAAGTGAATGGATATAAACAATGGCAAACTAAGATTTTAATAGTACTTTGACTGTTTAAGGATCATACATATTTTTGCAAATTCCAACCAGAAACCTACAAATATTTTATCAGGACTTTTCTAAAGTTTTTTTATGGCACTAGAGACCTTTATTCAATAGTAGCCTGACAGGAAGAAAGACAGAGGAAAACAAAAGGGGGGGACATTCAGCAGGACTGAATCCAGGGCAACTGCATTGAGGATTGTAGCCTCTGTGCGGTGCTCAATCACTTAGCCATGTGGTGCCCCTTTTATAAGAACTATTAATCATTAATTATAAAACTACAAAAATCAGTTCAAATGAACAAGTTATTTTTTTTTTTATAAAATATGTCATAATAAGAATAGTACTAGATAGTGGCCCTTAAACATGAACAGAGAGGTAAATTATTTCTTTCTTACCAAATTTGGTTCTTGGGTCGTACAAAGGAAGCCTTCTTCACAGAATCCATTTGAGTTACGGCCTTTGTGAATAAATAGAAAAATAACAAATAAATCACCATTGCTGTGTGTTGTGAATGAAGATGTAATAAAGGAAAATGACAAAGAAAGGCAGGCCAGAGTCTGTCAAACATTGAAGACAGACTGCTATGAAAATATTTTGAAATTGGTTTAGCTTCCTGCCCTCCCACTGTGAGACATTAACTGACATGTTGTATGTGTTGCTATTATCAAACTTTGACAATCAAAAGGCTGTACTTTCTGGGGAACCATTAAATGGATCCAAACTCTCCTAATACACAGTCCTTCATTATCCCTTATTTTTTACAATGGTGACAATCACTATACACTGTAAAATAGATTTACTATCCATAATAACAACCAGCCCCAAGCATAAGAGAGCTAATTGTTGATCCGTTTTGTGATGTTAATCGTGTAGAAACAAAACACACTGTAATTTTCAGTACCATAGCGGTCAAACACTCCAGAAGAATAACAAAATCCCTCATCACAGCAGTGGCTTTTATTCACTCGTAACAACAGAAAATAGTGAGGTGAGTAAAGGATGAATGAGTTCTGTTTTTTTCCCCCCCCAAGTACATATTTATAAATATATAACACAATTTTAATAACAGATAAGCTGCTTAAGTATAAAAACATAGTTTAATTGATGATTTAACTATTCAAAACAACCTGATCCAATTACACTGATGGCTTGGAGCTGTTTAGGATCAGGACAACTTGCCATATTTGACAGATTCATAAATTCTGGCTTCTAGCATTCAGGTCATATTTATCAAATAATGACCTGAATTATTTGATAAATATGACCTAAAGCTCTGAGTGACGTAAAAAGGTCACTCAGAGCAGGTCACTCAGAGCTTTAGGTTTGTTCAGTGGTCATCATCTCATACCTTTTCACTAATTAGTCTAATAAGGGAGAGGGCAACTCCAGTCCTCAAGAGCTGGAGTCCTGCATGTTTTAGATGCGTCACTGGAAAACTTCCAACTTCCATGGCATCGGGTGTTGCAGGAACCTCCTAATGAACAATTTTCTTGATTTAGGTGCAAGTTTCATTACTCTATATCTAGAGTTGTATCGCAGTATATGCAATTGAATGTGAATGTGTAAAAGGTTTACATTCTTGTGAGGAATGTTTTGAGGGAAAAAAAGCATAGAAGGTTTGGTTCTAAGAGGTTTTAGCAAACCAGTACACTGATGTTTAGAGGTGGAACTCTGGTTTGGAGATGATGAAGGTATTTGGTGCTTTGGAGGAGTAGGGGTGGACTTGTACTTTGATAGAGTAGGGTTTGGAACAGGGTTAGAGTGTGAAGGGCAAGCCTTGCTGTGGGACGGTGTTAAAGAAATGTTGTCAATAGCCAATCACTGCTATCTGTTGGCTTTTCTCCTCTGCAGTCAATGCACTGTGGAAAAACAGTACTGTGCAAGTAGGGAGACCAACAGGACGAGAAAGGAACTGAAGCTGATCAGAGGAAGTCACAGGAACATTGTGACAAAGACTCATTTGACAAGCTTTTCTATCACCAGCAAAAGGTCTCCTCTCTTTACTCTCAGAAGTGTTGTGTCAGATGCTGAGTAGGAGGAAAACAACAAAAAGACAGAACATTATGTCAGCTCCTGCTGTGAGATTCTTACACTAGCAGCTCTGTCATCTAACACATGCTTCCAGCCTTCCACCCACCAACTGAGCATGATTGTTGACAAATCCAGAGCAGATATGAAGTTATCAAATACACTTTGTCAAGGTTTGTTCTGTCACTCCAACTATATTTCTTTATGCATAATTCAAAATGTTAAAATATTTTTATCCTCAAACCTCTTCCATTTGTCATACACCACAAATATCAATGGATACTAATGATATTTTATGCGATGGATCAATACAAAGTAAGTCCGCCTAGTAGGGAAATAAGGTGGTGGTAGCATCATGCTGCAGGGATGCTTTTCTTGTGCATGGATAAGGAAACCATTTAACAGAAGATGGGTGGAGCTACCTTGGAGAAAAAACTGTTAAGATGCTGCAGAAGAGTTGAGGTTCAAAGTAACAACAGAACTACAGGTTCACGACAGCAGGACAACAACCCTAAATATACAACCAGCGCTCCAATGGGTTTAAATCAAGGTGGCCAACTCCGGCCCTTGAGTATCCTGCATGTTTTTGTACCTGCTTCGACACAGAAGTCTCTTCATTATCAGAGTTCATTATCCATGATCAATGCATATTTATGTGTTAAAATGGCCTAGTCAAACTCCAAACTTCAATTCAACTGAAAATATGTTGTAAGACTTGAATCTTAATCCTTATAGATACAAGCTGTCCAATCTAACTGAGCTTGAGCTATTTTTCAACGACAAATATGCAAAATTTTGGTATCTAGGTTTGAACAGCTTTTAGAATTACACCCTAAAAGACTTGCACCAAATCTTATTCTACAAAGCATTGACCCAAATGATTACACTTTTCAGACTTATATTTGGAAAATTTTCATGTATCGTTTTTCTTAGGCTTACCAATGACTATTTACTTTCTGTTATCCCATTAAAATAGAATGAGATATGTGTGTGCAATGTGCCAAAATGTAAAAAAAAAAAAAAAAAGTCAAGTGTTATGAAATATTTTGTAGTAAACTGTACATAAGCAAAATGTTTAGCTTTGACAAAAAGATTATGAAAGCACATCCACAGTTCCACTGACTTTCTTTTCAACTGGGATCTCTTTTTCAGAGTCAGAGTCATCGCTGTCACTGCTTAGATCCTCATCATCTTTCTCCATATTGTCAGAATCACTGCTGCTTTCTTCACTGGAGCTTTCTGACAAGGATCCTGATAGGCGAACATTACACCTGGGTGTCTCTAGTGGCCTTTTCATGACATCCTTAATGACAACAAAATAAGATTGGAAAAAGATTACATTCACCTCATACCAAAATGACAAAAAAAGAAGAAAAAAAATTTACTTAATACAAACCTTTTCCTTCGCTGTGAGAATGGTCTTCTGGTGTTGCACACGCTCAGAAAGGCTATTTTGACTCCAACTTGAATTGATTTTAGTTTTTTCTTTTTCTTTAGATGGTAATATACTGGTGTTCAAGTTCCTGTTTGAGGAGAAGGTGTTCCATATGTCCACACCTGCACAAAGTAGCATTTTAATTGTCTTAAGAGAGCACAGGATGTGGTATCAATGGGAACCAAACACATTGATACCCGGAGAGGTCAATTTTGAGTATTGATAATACATATTACTAGTTAATACTTCCATGTTTCTTTGTGACTTAGGTGTAAATTATATTCAATACTGCTTAGTACTGGATAATACCCAATGATGGAACAACAGTTTCTTTTTTCTACTTCATTACCTGAAGTGCAAAGTTGTGGATCAGCAGGATTATGGGTTTTGAAGACTGGTACAGAGAAAGGATGCAGACCCAGAAGAGGGTGAAAGACGGCTCCTCCTCTGCAATTATCCATCTCAGTAGGTCGCCACAGCTCTGGGTAAACAAGACAGTTTGTCATGTATAAGGAATAAACATGCAAATCGCCATTAATTTTACTGTTTCATATGAAACAATCTGGAAAGACACTTATTTTGTCCCCATAACTCATTTTGACAGTTTTCTGTTTACAAAGCTCCAGCTACAAAACACAGAAGACTTTGTCAGACCATTCCTATAATGAAATGCCAAAGAAACTCTGGGAATGATAACAGTTTTCTCTGGATGTACATAGAATGGTGCAACACAATGCTACCCCAATGTACTGCTATGGCTGGAAGAACGCACTCACGTCTTTCCATCATTTATTAGAAAAACATTAATAGTTTGGAAAGTTTCTGGTCCCAAGAAGTAAAGACAGTCATTGAGTAAATATCTGAATTATCCCAGTTAAGCCAGTTTACACATTTTATTTAAAATTATTGTTCAAATATGAAACGATAGTTCTTTTGTTTTTTTTTTATTAGTATAGCATGACAATCTGATACTAACCCATGAAATAATTGTACATGATATTTATATTTAATCACTTGCAATAAAAATTGTTCTATTCTGGTACTCAAAAACTTTTTAATCTTAAGCATTCCTTACTTGGAAATACTTTGAATTGTGTGTGTGAAGGTGTCGTCGACAAGCCCGGTTTTCCTCGATGAACAAACTCAGAGCAATTTGAACTTGAGGTTAAAAGACCAAAAGCAGGACAGCTCTGCAAATTTGAAGGTTCATCTACTGCCTGGTGAGTTTGACCTAAAAAAAATGAAGAACACAGTGTAAAAATACAAAAAACAAACAACTGAAAACCTTAACAGATTAACTGATTGACAGTGGGTCGACATAAAAATGTTCCCAACAATTGTGAACTTAAAAGTATATTGTATAGGCAAATTTGACTTTGAGATCATCATACCCTGCAGTCGTGCTTGCGGGCTAAAATGTTGGACTGATATCCAGCAGATGTAACACAAACAATAAGCTGTCTCGCTGAACATTAATACGTAACATAAAGCGCCAAATGCTGTACTCTACATAACCTGCAAAACTATGAAAACTTAAAGAGACCATTTGGTAACAAAATATGTTTATTTAAAGGCAAAGCAAAATTATTGTCCTCCAGGATAATCTGATGACCAGAATAGCTACAAATTTAGCTTGACCAGCCATGATTGGTGATTACCCAGTAGGAAACTCGAAAAGACATTGTTGTTCCAATCAGGGAAATATGCATATTTGAGCAACTAACAGCTTAGTGTGCCGCATGCACTTTACTACATGCAGTAGTATTTTAAATACATCTCACAAAACTAAAGATGTAATTAGTCCATATTTCCAACTGTTTTTCATACAAGAGATTTACAACTTAACATGGAGGTCTATACCCACAGTACCACCTTTAAACACAATTATTTTAACCTTTAAGGAACTGAACACAATAATGTGTCTTTGCGGTCGCCATTTGATGGACATTTGGCCTTGCAACAGATCTCAGTTTACTGAATTGCTACATCAATATGACTGTATCCTTCCATCTAACGTAGGGTATAAAAATTGTTCAAGTTTTCAGTTAACATATAAACATGAATAATTTATAATGGTGACTGTGTTTTTCCACTACAACAGCAGAGGGAAAAGACAAGGTTTTTAGGGCATTTTATCATTAAAGAAAAAAAAAAAAAGAAGACCACCCCTTGTATGTAAATCTGCACATTATTCTGTGGTCATGGGTAATCTGACAGTGTGACAGTGTGTGCAGCACTGTTGCTCAGTACATAATGGCTTTGGCCACAATTAGTATTCAGAGAAAACAAGAGATGCCACTGGCTGCATAAACAGAGTGGGGCTGACAGGCATGTTAAATCACAAAAGATAAACTGGAGCTTAAAGAAATCCACAAGGGCGTGTACTGGTTTTTAAATAGTTGCCATTCATTAAGTTGGTGTGCTGAATTCTCCAAATAGCCCTCCTTCTTTAAAAAATTCAAATAAAGTGTGCTATATAAAGTCAGATTAACGATGCAATGCATACTGTTAAGAAAAGCTACTGAAAAGATCTCTCTGTGGGTGAGAGAACCAGATTTGCAGTACACGTTTGATTTTTAACCTGCTGTTAAATATGCACATACCAAATATTGTAAAAGGGATGTTGCCTTCAGGACTACGTGCTGGACTGTACTTGACTGAGGTTGGATGAGGTGGAGCAGAAGAGAAAGTGGGCACAGGAGAACCCTTCTGAAAGGAAGGTGGAACAGGAGGTGATGAGGCCAGCCCCAGTTTGGAGTCCATATCTGTCGAATGAAATTCAGTCAACACTTATAAATGAAAGCGATGAAAATATAGCTAAAAAAGACATAACCATTGTTCAAACTTGATTCCTCATATTTTGGAGTGTTTTTCCTTTTTTTTTTATTCCAGATATAATTGGGCAAAGTATATGTTGACTTATTCGTTAATTATATGTTCAGACATTTTTCTCAAATTTTATTTACAACAACAATTCACAAATGTGGCTAACACAGGTTTGATTTAGTTAATTTTGGTGTCGACTAAACATGAACTTTAAGGGACACAAAAAACAAAACAAAACAAAACAAAAAAAAACAGACTGATGTCATCCAGTAAAACACAAATACTTTTGTGCAACTTGTAAGGATGTTTTGGGTTATCTTTCTGCAAGATGAGACCTGCTAGGTGAGCTTTTTACTTTGAGTAGAATTAGGATATTAGAGTAGAATTAATGTAAATGTTTTACTTTAACAAAAAAAAAAAAAGGATATTTTGTGTCCAAAAATAGATTGTTTTTCTTTAAACCGTTTCTTCTTGACATGATCCTTTTGCATTGCAACATATGGTTGATGTACACCTAACTAATCTACACTGCCTGGCCAAAATAAAAGTCGCCACCTGGATTTAACTAAGCAAATTGGTACAAGCCTCCTATTGGATCTAGCAACATTGTGTGCCCAAAGAATGAGG
>CAEGAE010031444.1:0-13180 GCA_903067095.1 Girardinus metallicus | reverse complement strand
TATAAGGGATCAAATGGACGAGACAGACATTATCAGCAACATAGAGAACATTAAACATATAACAACCTAGGATACGAAGTGATCTTCAAAATAAATTTAAATTGAACTAATTTTTGTTAGTTATAACAAAAATTGCTGTAATTATATACATAAAAGGTGGGAGTCACAAGTGCTGAGAAATTCACTCCAAGTAATACTAATAAATAGTATTACAATAAATATCAAGGAAAACAAAGACAGGTGGTCAATGTTTTCACATAAAACAGATGATGTTTGAAGTGCAACTTTTAAATCCTTTTCTGTATGTAAGATGAATTTGTGGTAGCTTCTTGATGTCCATGTGGAGTGTGCAGACACTATCAACTTGACCAGGTAATGGTCCTCTGTTAAACTTGTTAGCAGTCAGAAATACCATGAAGGCTTTCTTTGTAGCTGCATCATTGAAGTTCTATGGCAGCTAAAGTAGATCATGCAGTTTAGAGAGAGTGAAACCCCCTGGAGACCAGAGAGAAAACAGGATGGAAAGCAGAGATTCTTTACAGTTTAGTCAACTGGCTCAGCAGGGGTTGCAAATAAACACACAGCCTCTGCTATGGCAGATATACAGATACTTTTAACAAAGGTTCAAGGAAGGAGCAGAAAATAATGAAAATAAACTTTACTGTGTGACATTTTTTAGTATACATTCAACATCTCAGTCACATGCAAGATGTTGACTGAGACATCTCGCATGTCTCAGTCAACATCTGAGGCATTGATAGATTGGTTCGAATGTCCAATCTATCAAGGTCGGTCATACTTGAAATGTTTATTTAATGCATAAAAATGGATCTTACAATGGTCTCACTGAAAAAAACAGACCTTTAAGAGTTTTTTTCTAAAATATCCCCAAGATAAAACCGATACTTTCTATCACAGTTTAAAAACTCAAGGTAGAGATATAAAAACTGCTTATAATTTTGATCATTTACAAAACAAAATTATTACATCACATATGTATTATCAACATGAATAATTAATGCTTGTCACATAGATTCACAGAGTAAATTTGTTAAAGAGACTTATTCATTTGAACAACAATGCTCTTTGATATCCAGATGAAAATCAGTGAAGGAAAAGCATTAAGTCCAGTCTATCATCACGTACAAACCAAGGCTCATATATCAAGTCTTTGCTGTCAGGAAAAGGTGTGATCAATAGTATTAAAAACTCTGTGAAGATCTATAAATAGAAGGGCAGCAAAATTACCCCTCAAGTCGTGTGACTGATAGGCTGGCTGCAGGATTCTTACTTAAGTTGAATAGAAGCAGCTGCTCAATTTCACTTTCATGTTGTTTATTCTGTTACTTCATCTTTTAAGAGTATTTATAAGTTTGATATTGTCAGCTGATTGCTGTAGTATTATGAAGTTTCTTGATCCCTCTGCCCCATACTGTAATAGAGTTACTGCATTTAAAGAAAACATGTGATGTTAAAAAATTCTGACTTATAAAAAGAAAAAGAAAAAACATTCAAGTGTTTCTTGTACAGATAAATGCATTCTAATTAAAATACATTTTAACTAGCTTATTTAAAATATAAGTTGCTGTTTGAGTACCACCACTTTTAAACATACCCAGATGAAGTTAACAAATACATTTCTGTTATTGTGCATTTTAGGAAATAAGAATACATTTTGTTGTTCTAACTGACCTAAAGCAAGAAATATATGGTTCAAGACTTTGCAAAAAAGATACAGTGTCTTTTAATTTAATGTATGAAAAGTTAGGTTTCAGCTTTATGTGTAACTTCAAAATCCAAGTCAAAGCGACTAAAAGTAGGACTTTTTGTCTACGCGTGCATATCTTATGCATTTTTTAATCTCAGTAAATATAATGAAAAATCTCTAAACAATGAATCTACCTACAAGCCACAACAACAGCATAGGCTGGAAATAATCATAACATCAAACAACCGATATTATTCATACAGCATTTGGAATAGAAAGTAAACGTTCACTGATTCAGCTGAGTTTGAAAACGTTTCACCCAATGTAGTTATACTGGAGTCCGTTTGTGCACATGGTTTTTGCACATTTTTTTTTCTTTTTTTGCTTAATGCTTACATTAGTGAAGACAATCAGGGGGAAATACAATTAGCGACTGGTCCATTAATTCTGAACATTGACGCACAAAATAATTACAGCCTTTTATGTCTAAATTTTAGTTTGTTTTGTGTGCAGTTTGGGTGATTTGATTAACTTGCATAACATGTGGGAAACTTATATAGCTGTGTGGGTGAGAGTTTTGGTTTTTAGTGGAGTTAAGCCCCAACACTGAAAAATCATTTGATTGTTTGTTTCAGTCTCTGTAAATAATGCGCTTTTATCTATGCAAATGTTTGCTTCTATTTTATGTATTTACCTGTCTAGAAAGGGATGAGGTGCTCTGTGAATGAGAAAACCAGATAATACTGGATTGTTATGTATGTTTGCAGCAATTGTTGTATATTTGCAGCAAGTTTGCAGCTTAAGAGTTGTGCTTTGAAGCACTACTGAAGCTCACTGACTTTGCACATTAAAACAAGAAATCTGCTGATTCATTTCATCCATGAACATAAAAACAAGGCCTTGAAAGCAAATTATACTCCCCAGATTTCCTAAAAAAGAATTGCAATTTTACTGTAAGAACTACAGATGAGACTAGTGATTCTCTGAGTAAGCAATCACATACCCTATGGATCCAATTGATAAAAATGTATGAAGTTTTGTTTTTTACTTTTCTAGGCAGTACAAATGTGATACAAAGGAACAAAAGACAATCCTCACTTTAAGGGCATATGCCAGTTATGCTATGGAGTCAGTGTTATGCATAGTGTTAATATTTTATATACACTTTTATCTGAACACTGTTTATTACAGCTGTGGTTGAACAGAGTTCAACTCACGGGTGACATTAAACAAAATTCTATTCTTGATTTGACTGCTTTAACCTGAATAATTTGGAAAAGGTTTAAGCTATCACAGCATATTTTCTGTGATTCCTAACCAGATCTGGTGTTCTGTGGTCTGCTGTGAGAAAGAATCACCATCAAAACTGAAACTGTTACTTACCTCTGCATGCGACCTGTATGAACACAGTCTTATTCCAGATCTAGCCTTGCAGGAGGTTACTGGAGATTTCTGGCATTGTGGTTCATATATTTTCTTTTGTCTTAGTACCCTACAAGTAATTAAAACCTAATCAGCAGTGGAGACAGTATTTTTAAATTATGTAAATGTATAATTTGTTGACTAACAGCATGTCTAAATGAAATTTAGCTTTTAAAAAAAGACAGCGACTATTGCTAATGAGCAGATCCAATGTTTACATTTTGATTTTCAGACTTAAAACGCAATCTGACAACACAAACAGAAACATATGTAAGCGAGAGAAGCTTTTATGTGACTGCGGCTATATTAAAATATGTTATTTGGAAACACAAAAACACAAGGAAAATCAAACAGATAGCCTCTCTTTCATTTTTTTCCAAACCAAAAATGATTTTTGTCATTCTTCTAGATTTATTCAAACAGTAAAGGGCATGCTCTGAATGTCATAGGAAATATAGCTTGAGCTAAAGTAATTTGTGAATGATGTCTAGTAACTAATGTCAAAACTGTTGGGTCTGAGTTTGTATGAAAAAGATTAAAGGGTCACAAAAAGCTAACTGGGACACATTCTTGTAATAGCAAATGTTTCCTGGGGAAAAACTCCTCTTGTTTACAAAGGAAAAAAGCCACATCTCTACTGTATTTTGTTGCTGCTTCCAAGAGACTAACATTTCTGTTATTTATACTTTGTGACCTTTACATTGGACACCACTAGAAGCCTTTAAAGCTAATAGAGATGGAAACACAATGTAAACATTTGATCATAGACACCAAACAACTCAATATGCGACAGTAAATGAAGAGTTATTGTGTCTTAGATATATGTCTGAAACTATTTTTCACCCACACTGTATGATTTCTCTACATTTTCCAAGGGGAGGCCATCAATGTTTATGTGTTAATGTTGCCACAAGAAACTGTGAGTCTATGAGATTTTGAAGTTATCTGTTAGCCTGTATAAATTTGCATAAGGTTGCAAGAAATTAAACAGTCTCAAAGACCCCATTTGTTTTTCTGTATTTGCTTGACTGTCTAGTTGACTCTTTAAGCCAAGCCAGCAAGTTTTTATCTGTATCAGCCAGCAATGTTTTTTCAGGCACAAACCCATATTTTTGTCAGCAGTATGTGCTGTACATGTTGACTTTATTTGTCAATGACAAAAGTTAACCTTGTTTGAGTCATTAAAAAGAAGATACAAACAAAATGTGCTTTTCTAGTAGAGGAAAAAGTTTTACTTCTTTGGCTAAAATAATATCCTTCTTCTGCCAGTCTGCAATGTCAGTCTGAGCAAACTTTGCCCCACTCCAGCTTCATAGCTTGTATGAAATTATTTTCCTCAAATGCTGTGTTTGTTTTTTTTTTTTTATCAAACATGTCCTCTGTTCTGGTATCCAGATAATTCAATTTCACAAAATAATATGTTCAAAAACTCTTTCTTTGCCTTCTCTTTCTTAACCATACCAACATAGCTTCACGGAAACGTGTCTTCTCTCTCAACTACATTGCCTTACAGAAACAGAAAATTTCTTTAAGTCATGTTAATTAAAGAAAATGTTCAACTTCCCAAAATGGGCATGAATTATTACATGGTAAGTGCAAAAGTTAGTGTGGCAGACATTGACTTTTAGGTACTCATAAGAAAACAGAGTGTAAAATGCTGAAGGTAGGAAATAAACAGCAAGACAAAACCACAAGAAGAAAAACTCTATAGATCCTTGTTTTGACAAAATGTATTGTGAGGAAAATCGCTGCAAAGGGTTGTCATCGGACAATTTCACTCTCACTCAAAAAATACATCAAATTCTGATGAGAACTCCCATCCATTGATTATTGCCATCTGATGGGCTGGAGTGGAATTTCTTCAGCAGCTGAATCAAAACTAATGCTCTGAATCTGAATATGAAAACGACCATGTGCATGTTAGCATGGATCCTGATGATTTGCACCCTGAGACACGGGAAAGCAATTTAAGCACTTGAATCCCAATGCACTTGACAACTTGTCAGTGGGACTGATTGGGATTTGAACTATGAATTTGTAAGAGACATATTCATGTTTAAAACAAAATGTAGATGCTGCTTAGCTTTGTATCTGCAAGTATGGAGATTATGAATACCACACAGGATAACAAAACAACCTGACGGAATAAAAAGAAGACAAGTGCTCACTGTCACACAGTTGATTACCTCTTTTATATGCCTAAATGGTGTGCTCATTGTGTCTTTACATTTTGTAAGAATATAAAGATATTTATGTGTCAAGAGGTTTAGGTGGGTGTTTGTTTTGCTGTTTTTTAAAAGTTACCTTGGTGTGAGTACTTTTTTCAATTCAAATCTATTTACATCTGAGCTAGTGCCACCACAATCAGCTTGTCAGGTTGTTGTCTTGAGTGTTATTTTGCTGCTTCTTTAATCATTCTGCTTCACAGAGAGCAGACATGACAGCAGACCTGCGGTGAGATGCCAGCCACAGTTCAGATTAGACACATCTTCCAGCGTGTCTAAAAATGTTTGCTAGCTACAAAATTGAAATTCCCTCATTTATTTTTAAATGGGTGACACAATAATTTATGGTGCTGGTTCTCATTAACTCCGTGTCAAATGAAGCTGACTTGTAGTGCATATTTGTAGCATGTTTGCATCGCAATATTGTTTTGAAGGTTGTTGCTGTCTGAAAATGGCAAGCACACTGTATTTTGCCTGCGCTGTCAGCTCACATTTAAAATATTTATGAAGACTGTAAAAGAAAAATGCAATCTGTTGCAACTCAAAAGGGCTACCACCTGTCTTACCTGTGACGAAAGAGTAAAACACTTCATATCTTCAAAGAGATGTCAGTTTTCAAGCTATAGCACTGTCTTGTGAGGCTAAAAATACTGTAATTTCTGTTAATTATGCCAGTTTGAACATGCCATTTTTTTTGTTGTAACAAGATGAAGGGCAAGAGTCCTTCAACAACTGCTATGTTAGCTGGGCTTCCTCTTAATGCAAGACTGAACAAGAAAGGAAATCGGCATTTGTTCTGAAAACCTTTCAGGAAGAAGGGTAAATACTCCATACAGGTCTCAAAATAAATGCCTGAGTGTGTTTTCTGAGCCTCAATCTCACTCCATTAGCTGTGAGCTGAGCAGCTCAATTACTGCGAGATGAACTCAGGTGTCACACTGCGTATACCCGTTATGCTTGTCATGCTTTTTCGGTGATTATTTATTTCTTTAGCCGTGTAGAAATGACAAGGAGCAGTCACACTAGTTATAGTGGAGTTTATACTAAAAGTAACTCCCACACAGAAAGGAAAATACACAACTGGGTGTGTTGTGTGTGTTTGAGAAATAGAAAGTGGGAATGCATTCGACATGCTAACAGAGAGCAGAATCGTATATATAGTTTTCTAAAGATGAGAGCTTGACAGAGTCTGGCTGTCTGTGTCCTCCTCCCCTTCTTCGTGTGTTATTGCGTCTTACATATGCTTTATTGCTGGTTATTTGTATCTGTCCTCACCACAAGATTGTTGGATGCATTCTTACAGATATAACACTATCTCCAGACTGGTGGTGGAAAAATTCAGCAACAGTTTTCATAAAGGACTAGCAGAAAAATCTTTGATGCATATGTGAGCATGAAGCATATTTTCACACACTCGCTAATCCTGTACACATTGGGAGCACATTACTTATTGTCAGAAAAATAATACCCAATAGAACTATAAAGAAATCTGTGGGGTTTTTTCTTTGCTGCAGCAATTCTTCTTGGCAATAAATCATACAATATTGAAAACTATAATTGTTTCCCATTAAATGGTGCTTTATTTGTAAGAACATCTCGTTTGTGGGCTTATTTATATGGTAGAGTATGTGGGCTGTATCCATGAAAACTTGCCAAATCTTTTTTACTGAATAGTTCCTCAACTAAAAACAACAGGTTTGTCATCACAAAAAGTAATTTCAATCCAGAGAGATGTTGAGATGCATAGCAATCCCACATCTCATCTCTTAGGGATCCCACTCTGTTTTTTAAGATGCTAAGAATTTGGGAGTGGAGAGGCATAAAAGACCTGCCTGCAGTTCTGGCTTCAGCCACGTTAAATACTTTTTTTAATCTATTATGATCCATAGCCAGTGTGAATTGGTTGTGTTTATTTGCTCCACACACACACTTCTGAGGGCCTTGTTTATTAAGTGAATACAATGCCAAAATGCCTTGCTTCTTTAAAACTAAATCACCAAATTCAATAAACAATATCAAACAAGAAAAAAAAAGCCACAGTGAGATTTTTGGAATTGGCATCAAACTGTTTAATTGGCAAAACATCACTGCTGTTCCTTAACACATAAATAAAATTTTCTTTGATACTTTCAAGAGAAATAGGTTTTGTAATAGTAATTCCCAAAATGCTTTTATACAAAACATTAATATACTGGACTCAAAGTTCTTTTTGTCTTAATTGTTACTGGGCAAAACTCCACAAAAAGCCTAGTAAAGTAAAGGATAGCATGAGAACAGCAAGTAGTCAAAAGTTTTGCAGAAATACTTTCATTTTCTTACTTCCTGTAGCAACTAGTTTTGCTGCAAGTCTAACTTCTCCATAACAGAATGAACAGAGATTAAGTTTAGCTCATTTTTTTTCAACTCACTTTTTGCCCTATTAGAGTTAGAATCTAATACTAATGTTTCTTTTCTGCTGTTTGTGTGAATTTTCTGTTGAATTTATTGTGCTCCTTAGCCACCATAAATTGTACTCATAATCTGGAAGCAGCACATGGCATGCTAATGTGGCATTTCCAGGGGAGATGGTGGTGATCGGCGATAGGTTCCCCCCTGAATCGGTGGGTTGCTGGTTTGATGCCCTGCTCCCTCCATCTCTGTCATTGTGTCATTGTGTCCTTGCGCAAGATGCTTCATCTGCTGGTGGTTGTCAGAGGTCCCGGTGGTCCTGGTGTATGGCAGCCTCGTCTCTGTCAGACTGCCCCAGGGAAGCTGGGGCCACAATGTACCTCTCCACCATCAGTGTGTCAATGATTGAATGTCATGTGAGCTCTTTAGGGTCCTCTGAACTTGATAAAGCAACATACAAGTATCGGCCATCTTGCTATTTTTGTCACTTGTTTCAAATATAAATGCACATTTCATTAATAGCTGTTGCACTTTGCTCTAATAACTATATAAGGAACTTTAAACAGTAAGATTTCTAGCTTGATTTCAACTATAGCTTTTATTAGATAAGACATTTGGTTCTAGCTGTTGTAGCAATTTAATGACTTGCTCTTGTTAATGTATGACTAAATGAAACATAACATTTGCTCTCTATAAATTCTGATCTTTGCAGGAATCAAAGCTGCAAGCCTACACTCATAGCTAATCTCTAATCACCCTGTCGCTCTGCCACCTGCTCAACTCAGTACGTAAATGTTTACTCACTACAATATAAGCTCCTGGACAGAGTTGCTCATATAATTTAGGAATGCAGTCATGTTTTCGTTTACTGTCTCACATGCTGAACAGAGAGATTGGGTAAATTCATAATTTACAAAAAATGTTTCTGCAAGCATTGCTGCTTGCCACTGTAGCCCACATCCTGTATGTGTGTGTTTATGTGTGGAACATCAGTACGCTCTCTTCGCCGGTTTGATAAATTGTGAGGGTGCTATGGTAACCACTCCTCACAGTCACAGAGATCAGTGGCCTTCTTTTCCCGAAGACACCGAGCTAATAGAACTGCACTGAATGAATTGTTGTGTTCTTGGCGGCTAAAAGCTTAAAGCTTCTTAATTCACCTTTACTCTTTCACAGGCTTTTCTATTTCTGTTGCTCAGTTATCAGTTTATCTATGAATCTGTGTCTGAAGAAAGGGAAGGAAGATGTTGTAATTTAAATTTTTTTTCTATGTATACAGTACTGGAAAAAATTCTGTAAAACAGCTTTGCAGGATTATCACACTGACTGATGCTCAAATGTATTCTTAGTTGAAATGAACACAACTTGCAGGAATTCTCTCTAGATTACTGATTAAAACCACCTCCTTTGAAAGTTGATTAGTCACTGTTTAGGACTTTGTAAGACACTTGTTTCATCACATATACACTCATTTGGTGGGTCAAACTGGTAAAAATGGAGCATGGCATTGAGTCTGGATAAAAGAGATTGTATTTTCACAAAAAGTAAAAATAGAAGAGAGGGCTGCTGGAGAATAGTGTTGCATCACTGCCAAGATCAACAGTGCCCCCTCCTGGTCACTTTAACATGTAAGTTGTCCAATCTATTTAAAACCACCTCCTTTGAAAGTTGAAATATTAAATTACATTCTCAACATTTTTCCAGAAAGAGTCATATTTAAAACAATATACTTACACAAGGCTAAAGGGATTGTGGATTGAAAGTTAAAATCACTCAGGAACTGCTAAGTATAACAAAAAAAAAAAAGCATTTTATTTTTTATTTTTTAACTAAAGATACTCCAAAGACATATGAGAATAATTCTGAATTCAGTGTCTGATGATGAAACACTGAAACAAAATAACTTTAGAGGAGCGTTGTTATGTATTTTCCAGGCTCATAGTGCCATTTTATGGAGTCAAGATATATTTAATTAAGGGTGTGAATCCTGCCAGAAATGTACTGTTTTGAATTAAGAAACTCAGACAGCAGCTGTTTAAGAATGTTCCCTAGGCTCAGACACTGATCTGAAAACATTATGCAACTTTATCTAATTTTCAGTAAAAGAAAGCACTTTCTTACCTCTGATCTTCATGTTTACAAACAATATCCACAGGTTCATCAGTGGTCTGGTGGTTGACTTAGAGCTACAGTTATCTCTTGTGGCCTTGTAACTCACCAGTTTCATTGCCTCTCAGCTTTGGTTTGTTTAATCTCAGATTTAAACAATTTAAATCTGAGATTTAAATTGTTTTTTTTTTTATCTCTGTGGCAAAACATGTGTCCAACCAAGAGACTGCTTTTGGTGGGTGAGGAGATATTTGTCCTCTCACATGTATTTCCTGAAGAGATGACAAGAAAGGTACTGAGTGTAACTTTTCATACTTAAGAAAACAATATGTTTTTTCTCAACTGTCATAGAAAGCAACAAGTATTAAGACAGAGCTGTGATATCCGTGAATATATATGGTAATGCCTTCAGATTCAGCGAAAATGACTCAAAAGCAATAAAAAAGCAGGTTTTTAAATTACTTATTTACTTGAATGGCCAATGGAAAGGCAGAATGTTATTTTTTTATGTTTCATACTTTCAAGACTTTTTTTTGGCTTTTTGAATCTAACATTTAGTGACACCTTCCCTCTAAAGACACACACACACAAACGCACGCACACCTTCGCACACACGGTCTTACTCATGCAATACATTGCCGTGCCACCGTTTTTGAGTGAATCCACCATCGCCATCCGGTTGATCTGTGTAGTGAATGAGAGCCTGAGAGATGTAGTGGCAAGGAGGTCAAAAAGTAAATCAATAAATTCACAAATCACACTTTATATTTCATTTTCCATTCCAATCTTTCCTCTAGATTTAGTTGTACTTGTTGAATATTTTGTAATACTACATTACTGACCTGTATTACTGCTGCCTTTGTAGGGCTTTGAGAACATACTTACTATTTGAGAATAAGTATATGAATAGTGATCTGTCACCTAAAAACCCTAAATTGCAAATTCAAGCTCTGTCCAGTCATTTTACAGAGTTGTTTCATATTGTTTTTATGTCATGTATTAAACACTAAGATACAATCTTTTCAGCTCATGTTTATTGTTCACCCTAATTTTAGCATTGAGTGTCATTGAATTGTAGAAATATTAAAATTATTAGAGACATTTTCTTGGAACAAAAAAAATATTCTATTACTGTTTGAAAAGGTAATCCTGAATAAAGAACAAGAAAAGAAAACTAAGGAAAGGTCTGTGGATGACAAAAAGCACTTCTCGGCCATTTCTCTAAATAATCAAATGTAATTTTCTGAGGGACTTCTTAAAACAGAGATAGAGATAATTCATTATGGAGCTCAAACAACTGAGACTGAGATGAAAAGCAACATGCATTGCATTTGCATGTAGCTGTGTCTGAAGTGTGCATGGCTTCTTTTCTTTTGATATTACATGCTTTATGGATTTTCTCGTAGGGACTAATGTCATTTTCTTCAAACTAGCTGCAAGTAACTTCAAAGTTAGTCTGACCACCGGGAGGGTTTTTAGAATTGTGATCTTTTTTCTGAATAGCCGGGGATAATCCCTAACTATTACAGTAGCTAAAGCTTCCTTGGAAATACTGTTTATGGATTTACTGCCTCTAGATAGGATTCAGAAGCCATTCACACAATACAGTTGTTCAAAACTGCTAAAGCATATTCCCTCAAAACTCATACCTTTTTCTCTGAAATGTAGGTGGAAAACATAACTGTCAAACTGCTCTCACAAAATCATTTCTTGGAAAATCAAAGTAAACTGCTTCAGAGTTCTTAAATCTGTTCACAAAATAAAAATAATGACCTT
Organism: Girardinus metallicus; assembly: GCA_903067095.1. Taxonomy (NCBI): domain Eukaryota; kingdom Metazoa; phylum Chordata; class Actinopteri; order Cyprinodontiformes; family Poeciliidae; genus Girardinus; species Girardinus metallicus. Next base: position 1,552 of record CAEGAE010031444.1, on the reverse strand, counting down.
AGACTGCTCTAGAACAAAAGTGTTAAGAAGGAAGCACTCCTGTCAGTGTCATGATTGTGTGTTTATTTTAGGTTCTGTGTCTAGTGAGTCTCCTGTTGTCCTGGCTACCCCTTGATTGCTCCCAGGTGTGTCTCATTCTGTGATTACCCTCTGTGTATTTAATGCCACCAGTGTTTCTGGGTCCTTGTTGATTCTGTCTCGTTCCTGTCGCATCTTGGTTTTTGTCTCCAGTTCCTACCAGAAGATGAGCCTAAGCCTTCTGCTCTCTCTGTGCTGCCTGGATTACTGAACTTTGTATTTTCTGGAATTCATCATTAAAATCATCATTTCATTTCCTAACCTGGATCCTCAGCGTCTACCTTACCACCTCACACCGCAGTTCATGACAGTCAGTACATCCATGTTTATCTCCTTCTCAGACTTTAACTAAATTTCTACATCTCAATGTTATTTAATTTTATCTAATTAAATTTAGGCATCTTTTTTCCAGTTAGATGAGTAAGTAATGATTCAAAATATATACTAGCTAAAAAGAATGCATAAAGAAAGTATACCTCTATTTTATTCTGGGTTTCTTAGAAAACAAATTACTGCAAAAGAAACATTCACAATTAGTTGCACCTAAAGTACTTTGATTTTAATATTATATAATATTGATTTTAGTATTTTTAACATGGAACCAAGGATATAATTTGTTATATTTGGTGTCTAAATAGAAAACGTACATTCCCTCTATTTTAACTATGAAAAACAAATTAGTTCAGTGTTTCATAAGCTTCTTTGTTATTAAGGATTTTATCGAAGGCAAAACCCTTTTTTTCAAGGTGAATTTAAAAGGGTGATTCATGGTTTTACTACATTCCAGTACAATTATTGTAACCAATGTAGTATTGGTGAATTTTTCCTTTTATTAGTTAATCATGTCGTTAATCTAGAGTGCTTCAGGCTTTTAACACAGTCATTGTTGACATACAACTTAATTGACAGGTTCATGTCAATCTGATTAAACTCCTGCATCTCTCTTATAACTTATATTTAATCCTTATTTATGTTCAGTTGTACCACAGGCCAGGCTGGTTCACAAGCTGCCTACAATTCTGCCACCTTAGTTTTAGAACCATATAAGCCACTGATTCAACAACAAAATATTTCAGAGTTCTAGATTTTCTTAGCTTTCCATATGTGTTAATTGGACTCTAAAACTCTCAGTGTTACATTTAACATTCAGCTATTCATGAGTCAAAAATAATCATGCAAAGAAAAAAGGACGGAAGTACAGTACAGGATTGGCCAGGATGGTTCACACACTTTGTGGGCATGTAAAACTGTTTTATTACTATTATTATTATTATTATTATTATTATTATTATTTTTGATAATTTTTGCAGTTGAATTAGATTCCAGTAAACATTAAACTGGTAAGACACAATGATGTAACGCACAAATCTAAATCAACCCTTTGTGCTACCTACAATCAGCTGATCCAGAACGCTGCTGCTCGCGTTCTCACTAAAACCAGGAAGATAGAGCACATAACCCCAGTTTTAAAGTC